>VDFB02385437.1:20788-170081 GCA_007258455.2 Sequoia sempervirens | reverse complement strand
GGATGCTTTCAAAAAGAAGATGGAGGATAGAATGAAGTTTGATTTGGACCAATTTTCTTAGAACATGAATGAGGAAAAATTTTTGGAATCGATCAAATCATTGATAACCTTGAATGCAACTTTTATTGAAACATTCAAGTTCCACTATCAATTATGAATCGTTAACAAACTTGCAAGTCAGATGGTATAAGCTAGAACAATTTTCACTTCCATCAAATGGACAATGGAGAATGCTACAAAAGTTGATAGAATGATTTGATAATATGAGTTTCCACTATGGCAACTTATCATGGTTTAAAGTTGGCTCAAGAGAAGGGTGTGAGGAAATTTTGGTTGGAGGGGGACTCCAGGAACATTATTAATTGTCTGAAAAGGGTTACTCCTCCCTAATGGTCAATCAAGCACATAATAGAAACTCTATTGCTATTTTAAATTCCTTTCAAGAGTCTTATATTTCCCATGTTTATTGGGAAGCTAATGGTGTTACTAACTTCCTTGCTAATTTGGGACTTTCCTTGTCTAGATTTGGGACTCTAATAACCATAGACCCATTGAACTTCAATCAATGGTTAATAATGATCAAATATCACATGTTACTTATGATGGAGTTAGGAATAGGTTTTAGATGCTTCAGCATTTGTCTTCATTATTGCCTTTTTTCCTTGATAATGCATATGGAATGCTACATGGATCTTGGTAATCGTGGCTTAGAGTGGTGAGGTTTCCCAAGGGATGTAGCTTTAATGAAGCTTCATACCTAGAGTGTCAGATTAACATGTTTTTTGGGTGTTATCTTCCTCCTTTTCTTCTTGATTTTTTTATTTTGGTTGGTTGCCTTTCCATTTGAGGATCAAGTCTAAGAGAGTGGCTATTCAGATGATAATGGGGGGAGATAAGTGTAGAACAGGGCTTGTGACATGTCAAGACACAAAAGATAATGGTCTGGTTTGGGAGATTCTCAACAAAGGTGGGGTTACACCTTATATGATGAGGCTCCATGGCTATGACTCCAAAATTTCTCAAGAATTTATGAACGGCTGTCACAAAAGATTCATGCGGATCTTTGGGATTGAGATTACTATTACAGAAAAACTCATAACAGAGGTCAGCAGCCTTTCTACTAAGGGTCAGAAATTCTACAAGGAAAGGAAGGTAGCGAAGTCGACAAGGGCTATCTTCCTATGTGATAAGGAAAGAGAAAAGATAAAGAGGTTGAGGTGTGGTGTGGTGGCTATGATTAGACTTCCATTAAAGCTATATGGTGGGATGTGGTTGTGGCGCTTATACATTACTTTACTCTGGATGGGATATTTTCAGCTATCTATGGCTACCATTTTATGTTGCTCAACCACTTCCATCATGGTAAGTTGGTGTCTTTTTTGTTTTATCCAATTTTGTCCTTGGAAAATGGTATCCATGAATTTCACAAGAATTTCAATAACCCTTTCTTGCACGAGGGGCTCATGTTGTTAATTACTAAACATATTAAGGCAAGGTATGTAATTGAAATCCCTAAGGTGAATAGAGCTCATAAATCTAAGGATTTCCTTCGAATTATGATATGGGAGAAGATTCTAAGGAGTTTAAGGAAGAGTAAGGTAAGTCAAGTCCATTTAAGGATCTCTCTGCCCCGCTTAAGAAAGAGTTGGGGGCTTCCCCTTCCTAGTCAAATGGCTCACATACTGATTTAGAAGGGGATAAGACCCTCAAGGCTGGAGCCAAGAGAAAAAAATTTGTTCAAATTTCCATGAAGGTTGGGAAGGGGAATCAAGGCAATAAGAAGGTGGAACTGCCCCCATTGTCTAGAGTGAAGAGGAAAATTTTAGTTGGGGAAATTGAGAGTGGAATGGCGGGTAATTCTTCTGTGGGGAAGAAATTTTCTAAATTAACCCAAGGCAAGATTATGGATGTTGTGTCTCTTGGTGAGCCTTAGTCTAGTTAGAATCTTCAAGATGTTGTTGAAGGGGAAAAGGAGAGTCGTGAGTTCAAGGTGGAAAAGAAAGTGTAGCGCGTGAAGATTGATGTGGTTGATCTGGAGATGCCCCTATTACTTCTGAGGTTGCAGGCAAGGGGAAGGATAAGATGGAGCCTACTATTGGTAATTGGTTTGAGGATCATCTTGAGTGTTCCTTTTAGGGTTTTGGTATGAATTGGGAGATGCTTGATCTTGATGATATGGCTAGTATGGATAAGGGGGGAACGAATGTGTTCTTTAAACTCTTCATGTGGCTCCTTTGTGAAGTTAAGTATCTACATGGTAAGTGTGATTTGCTAGCCAAATTCAATATTAGCACTTTGAAGAAAAATAATAAGGAGGTGATAGTGTATGATAAGATGAAAATAATGAATGCTACCCTTAACCAAATTGCAAAGGATGTTACAAAACTGAGTAAGGATCATGATCCTTAGATTTCTGCTCTTGAGTAGAAAATCATGAAAATCAAAGATGATCTCTCTACTCTTGTTAATGTTAGTCAGGATTATCTCTTGGATAATGCGGAGGGGTAGGTGTTGTTGAATGAAAAGGATAGGAAATGGAATGGCAAGTCCCTTTTTCTAAAAAAATATGTTCATGAGGTGGAGGACAACACTTTGGTTGGAAAACAGGTCAAAGGTACTAATAAGGGCCCTTGTGTTAGAACCAGAAGAAAAACTAAAAAAGGGGAAAAAAATTTGCTTCTGGAGGTGAAGGAGATCATGGAGGTGCATGATAAGGTGATCTCAAAGACCTGAATGCTGGAGGATTCTAAATAACCTATTGTAGTTGTTGATTTTTGTCTTTGGGGCTACTTTGTATTGTTATATCTCTCAAGCTGCCTTCTTGTTTTGTAAAGGGTTTCAGGGACCCTTCAAAACCTTTTTTTCGATAATCAAAAAATATGAGTTTCCAACTCAGCTTTGTGCCAAAGTTGTTTTTGAGCAAGATTTTGTAATACTTCTTTATATTCCTTTATTTGAAAATCAATATAAAACTCAAATTCATTTATGTGTTCAAATTATCTAATTTATTTAATTGCTTGATTCAAGAAAAGTTTAGTTTCTAGATACACATGATACAATTGATAATGTTGTATATCCTATTATTGTTAGCAATCATTTAGTTGAATCATTGAGTGTACGTAAAGCTTATCAATATGACACAATAAAAATGTAAAATTATTAAAAATATGTTAATTAATAAATAGAAATTGAAAATGCGTTTAACAAAACAAATTTGAAAATAATGTTTAAAATTTAGATTCTACCATGGAATAGTGGAAAATAGTAGTATGCTAATTTATTAATTTGTAAATGAAATTTTGAAAAATGCAATTGCATATTAGGATTCAATGATAAAAATAAAAAATATCATCAATGACAAATTGGATTTTGGAATTTATGATTCATGAAATTCAATAATAAATATAAATACCTAGTAATTTTTAAATCTCTTCCATTTTTCAATTTATCGCCTCACTCTAACCATGATTGAGAGTCATCTTGATTTTGGTCTTTTTTTTCTTCACTTTGCATAGATCTACTTAATTGCATCTCAACATTAATAGTACATGTATTATTCATTGTGACACTGTCAGACCTCCAGATTGTGAGTGCCCTCTCAAAAGGAAAACTTTGGATACCATACCTAGTTGTATACATCCTCAAGCAATTTTCCAAATTCTTGTCTAGCTCTTTTTTTAATCTTTGATTTCAATAATCTCAATGTACTAAAAACTCTCTCATCCTCCACTGACCCCAATATGACGGTTTGACATAAATTAACACATTTTAAATATTTTGACATCAAATCATGTAATAGTTTCTTTTCACTTAAGGACTCACTTAAGGTTGTCCAAAGCTTTATTATTGATCCCTCTTGTAAGGGACTCTCAATGAAATCAAAATTTTCTCTCATAATTGTTGCAAAATAGCCTGATTGTTCTATAAGCTTAGATTGATTTATAATTATTTATATTTCTTGTTTATTGAATTCTAAACTTTTTAAAAAATGATCAACCAAGGTCTTTATCCTCTTACAATAATAATTTAGTTGATGATGGACCCAATATTGAGAATAGACAATAGACATGGCTTCAAGTAGTTCATCTCAAGAGAATCATTCTAAAATCTCTAAGGAAAGAGATTTCATAATACTTTTTAAAGTAGTACTTAAAAAATTAACAATTTCATTAAAAGTTTCCCTTGTAACAATTACTTCTCTGGTAGAGCACTTGACCATGGTAAAATAGTGCATTGGTATCTCAAATCCACGTATAAAGATGCATAACTCTCTACTTGCATTAAACTATAAAAAACCTAATAGATTGTTCACATTTGTCATCAACTGCCAGATACTAAATTTTGGAGTTATAAATAAGGAATCTAATCTATATTCCTCACCCTACGTAGTTAACTATTTATTGCAATATGCATAGTTCTTTCTTTATATTTTTTCACAATATTTTTGTTTCCTCCAATATGGGGAGAAGACTAAATAGTGTTAAGAGTGTCTCTATATCAATTAACCTATGTCAGATCGTGTGGTGATGTTCATGCATTATTTCAATCAAGGATTGATATTCTGAATAAACTCATTTTGTCAGTCCATGCAAGGAGATCCATCTAGCACATCAACATTCTCAAGAAGTTTGTTTCCTACAGTTATTCCCTCAAAAAAAAATTGAAATTTTGTAAACTTTTTGGGACTTCAACAAAAGTATGAACAAAACTCGTGGACTAGATTTAAACTTTTTATACTAAAGGGAACTTGCTCACAATTTTAAATGTTAAATCCATTATGTGGGTCATCCAGTGAATGACAATCATGTGTGGTGAAGAAGTAGTTTTTATCTTTACACAAAGACCATCTTATGACCTTGCATTACTGAAGCTCCATCAGCTCCTACACACACCAACTTTTTGGTAATTGTGAAGTCATCCATACCTCCAATTTTATTTAAATATTTTTTAACTAGTTCAAATAGGTTTTCTGATGTTGAATTCTCCTTCATTTTATAAACACAAAGTAGATGAGGTTGGTAAACATGTTTGTATACAATACACACATGCATACATACCCAATAAGTATTAGCTATCATTGTAACTTCATCTAAAAATAATGCAATATAGGTTGACTCTTTATTTTTTCTTGTAAATTTTGTTTCTCCACCTCAACAAGACAAATTTCTCATTCTCATCTATTCTTTATTGACCAATGTGTGTTACGAAAGTTAAGAACTTCCAAAAAATATAATAAACTATTATATTTTGGGTAGTTTGTCATAGGACACCCTCTGGTCAAAATATGAAAAATGACACTCAACTTAATAGTTTTTTCCATTTGTGCTCCTACCATTATATTTCTAAATTAAGTTTGAATTGAACCTCCAAATTTAGTAAGATTTTTCTTTCTTTGCATATGTGTATCATATTCGAGGGCATTCTTAACATGAAGACATTATTCTTTTGTTTTTCATCTGATCAATGATTTTTCCTTTCCATCTATATATTTTATTCATAAAATTTATCAATATTTTTTCTATAGTGTTAAGTTTTAGCTGCAACTTTTTGTCCCTTTTATATTTCCAACTACAAATCTTACACTTGCATTATGTCGGAGGTTCATGTTTGTTTGCATTATCTACTAGTTCAATGAATGGTAATTTGACACCCAATCAATCTAAAAATGTCTTGTCATATCCCACTTGCATCCCATTTTTTAATTGGCTTTTCTATTTCCCTTATGTGCATCAACATCATTTGTAGAATTGTCATCCAAGTTAATTAACTCATTCTAGCTACCATGTGTATCCCATAGAACATCTTTTATGATCTTTTCATCTAAATTGATTAACTCATTTCGATCTCCCTCTAAGGTATTGTCTTCTTTGTTAAAATTTGGTGTAAGTTTCAATGTTGTAGCTCCATCTTGATCTAATGGATTGCAAACATTTCCAAAGTATGACATTATGGTTCTTCATTTTGATGACCTACTTTCACCACTTTTAGGAATCTTACTCTTGTTCCTACTCGAGATATCTCACGAACTAAAAGCTGCGAAAGAATATTTTTTATTTAAGAAAGAATCATATTAGAATAGATCCTTGGGTCCTAGATGTGTCCCTACCCAATATCATCTATATGAATGAAGTAAGAATGGTAAATATATAATTAATCTTAAACACTATAAATAAATGATCACTTACCTTTAGGTTTTTATTGAGTTGCTAATGCAACAATACATGTAGTTGTAACTTGCCTATGATCTGAATCAAGAGCTCAAAATTGAATAAATGTGTAAAAATAAATCAAAGTTTTGATTGAATTACCATGATCGAAGATGGTGTTTTTTGTCGATGGAGGGAGAGCTAGGGTGCCCATGCCCTAGCTTGCATCTGTTGTTGTTGTCTATATGTGGGGGTCTTGCATGCACATGGGGGGGCCTGGGGTGGGCCTGATTTTGTCTTTCGTTTACCTTTTGTCTTTTTTTTTAGCCATTTGACCTATTCTTGTCTTTCTTGGTTGTTGTAAGTGGCACATGGGTCTTTGGAGGGGGTTGTGTGCAAGCCCCGATATTGGTAGTGGGTGGTGTTCTTTTCAATGGAGGAGGTTGTGGCATCCCTGTATTCAACAAGGTGTTTTTATTTTCTCTTGCCTACTATTGTTTGTGGTTGAGTGTGCCTGTTTTGGGGCTATGGTACTAGGCAAATTGTGGCTTCTTTTCCCAAGATGCAATGGCATTGCTTGAGCCCTTAGATAGGGAAGTTCAAGATTCTTCTTTAGCTAGTGAAGAAGGGGGGTACCTAATCATTCTTCATCTGAGTTGGGATTGACACGAAATGGAGCATTTAAATTGCAGAAGGTGAATGGGTGGTTGGAGAGGGCCCAAGAGCAACTGGTTCTAGTGATCCAATCGGAGTCGGTTGCTAAAGATGTGGATTACTACCACAATCATGTACTGATTTGTAAGTTCTTGGAGATGATGGTTTCTCTGCTTTTTCTTGACACATGGATTCGAAAGAAATGGAATCCAGAAGGAGATTTTAAAATTTTGATGGCTGCAAATGACTTTTTTATGGTGGATTTCTCGTGCACTTTTTTATCAGAATAGGGATTTTGAGGGTGGTCCTTACTTCTATAATCAGGTAGGTCTTTTCATAAAACCATGGCATGCTAGCTTTAACTTGGCAGAGGAGTTACCATCTACAATCCTAGTTTGGGTTTGGCTTCCTTGACTGCCACTTGAATGCTGGAGAAGTGACATATTGCAGTCGATTGCTTTGTTGTTGGGAAAACCTATTGGTCCTTCTCAACAAACTTTGAGTAAGAAGGTTTTTTCTTATGCATGGGTATATGTTGAAATTGATTTTAGTTACCCATTGCCTAATTCAATTGATATGACAGTTGGGTCTTTCTCCTAGACTCGGTCGTTAGATTATGAGACACTACCTTTTAGGTGTTGATTGTGTGATGAGTATGGTCATCTTCAATCAAGATGCCCCCATGCTTCTAGTGTTGCTGGTACAAGTAATGCTCCCTCATAATCTAATTCAAAGATGGACAATGGAAAGACTCCCATGCAAGAGGAGGCGACCATAATACCTCTTTCTTTCATAATTTCATTTAGGATAGAAGAAAAGGTAATGTTATTTCTTCTCTCTTGTCACCAACTGGGGAGATTTTGTCTTCTTTTGCTTCTATTTCTGCTAAGTCAGTTCATTTCTTTTCTACTTTATTATCTAAGAATTCCCTTCCTATGGATTTGGATGAAGCTATGATTTTGGATTGTATCTCACCTTTGGTTACTGATGAAATGAATGAATCTATGATTAATCCTATTTCCTTGTCAGAGCTTGAGAATTTTGTGTTTCAGATGTAAAAGGGAAAAGATTTGGGGCCTTATGGGTTTCTGGTTGAGTTCCTCCAAGAGTTTTGGGACGTAATTAAGATGGACCTTTTGGAGGTGGCTCAGGAATCCTTCAGGAGTAAACAAATGCTAAAATCTATGAAAGCTACCTTTCTTGCTCTTATACCAAAGAAGGAGGGGGCTAATACTTTGGATCTTTTCAAGCCAATTGCTTTATGCAACGTTGTGTATAAGATTATTACAAAGCTTATCGTTGAGAGGCTAAAACCTTGGCTGAGCAAGATAATCTCTAAGGAGAAAGGGGGTTTTGTTGCAGGTAGGAAAATTATGGATGTTGTTATCATTGTCATTGAGACAATTCACTCTATGGCGTGCTCTAAGGAAAAATCTATGTTTATCAAGTTGGACATGGCTAAAGCGTATGACCATGTTAAATGGGATTTCTTATTCAATATTTTGGGAGCCTTTGGTTTTTCTAAAGACTGGATTGATTGGGTAAGGATTTGTGTCACCTCTTCTTCCTTTTTGGTGTTGGTTAATGGAGAGCCAACGGAGTTGTTTGGTGCATCTAGGGGGCTTAGACAAGGGGATCCTCTGTCTCCCTACTTGTTCATCTTACTTGCTAAGGGATTGGGGAGGTTCATTAGATCTTGAGTGGAGTGTGGTTTGATTTAGGGCTGGAGTTGGGGAAATGAGATTTCCCCTCAATCCCATCTTCAGTTTGTTGATGATACTGCTCTGATGGGTAGGGCCAGAGTTGAGGATGCTATCAGATGGTGTAGTTTCTTGGCTACTTCAAGTCAATGTATCAATGAGTGGAAGTTTTTTATCTACTTCTTCAACACTCCTAAGAGTATCCAAAGGATAATTGTTGGCATCCTTCATTTTTAGATTGGCTCCCTCCCCTTTGTTTATCTTGGCATTCTACTTGCTATTTGTTTGCTTCCTAAACTATTCTGGCAGGGGATTATTGATAAGTTTCATAATTTGGTTAGTCATTGAACTTGCAGGTGGCTCTCTTATGTGGGAAGAGTGACTCTCTTAAATTTTTTGGTGCAGGCTCTCCCTCTGTATAGATGTTTTGTTCTTTCCGCTCCTGCCAGTTTTATTAAAGACTTTGAGAGGTTATCTCGTCAGTTCCTCTGGTTTGGAAACCTTCTTCATAGGAAGTTGAGCTTGGTTAAGTGGGATGTCATTTGTACGCTAAAGCAGGAAGGTGGGTTGGGATTACATTAGATGGATTTGAATGGGCAGGCTTTAGCAGCTAAATTGTATTAGCGATGGTGTTCGCAACAACATTAGTTGTGGGCTAGAATCATTACCTCAAAATATTTGGGGGTGGTTGAGAGTGTTGAGGTTGCTTGCTTTAGCTTGGAGGGGACAGGCTCTTTAATTTGGGGCACCCTACAAAGAGGTGCCAATCTGGTCAAGCATGGGTTGTTCTGGATTTGTAATGGTGGTCAAGATGCTCTCTTTTGGTCAGATTCTTGGGATGTTTATCCCCCCATCTTGTATTCTCATCGTTATCTGCAAAACTTGTGTCGGCATTTTCTAGATGTTGGTTGGTGCCATATGGAAAATTTCAAAATGCCTCAAATTCTGGGTCAAGCTAGTGTGTTCAAGTGGAAGGATTTGCATGAGTGGCCTCCTAGTGGTACGGTTGAGGATCGTCAAGAGCTTTCTTTAATGTTTTCTAATCATGTTTGTAATTTTCTTCCTAGGAGGGATGTGCTAGCTTGGGGGGCCAGACCCGAAAGGTAAATTTTATGTTGCCTCAAGCTATCAAGTTTTGGATAAATAGTTGTTTAGGAGTTCAGAGGTCTCTTGGTGGAAACAAGTTTGGAATAACTTTGCCTGGCCTAAGTATAATTTCTTCACCTAGTTATTGGTGCAAGGGAAGCGTCTTACTTTGGAAAATATTTGGAAGTGTGGGTTTTAGGGCCCGTTTATGTGTGTCATGTGTGCTAGGCATGGGGAATATATTCCTCACCTCTTCTTTCAGTGTTCTTTTGTAAAGGATATTTGGCACTTTTGGTGGAACCTCTGGTGATAGTTTTGTAGGCATCGTTCTTCTCTGGAGGATTTTTGGAGGATTCAAGGGTCTCCTCTTGTTAAGAATCCTTTCCTTCTTATAGCTTAGATCATTGGTCCCAATTTAATAATATGGCATATTTGGTTGGAGCATAACCGCATAATTTTTTTGGATAAGAAGTTGCTTGTTGGTCAGCTTTGGATGAGAATTTTGGGGGTCCTTCAAGGGACTTTGACTGCTAAGTGTGATTTGGATGTTCTTGTTGACCCTGATGAATTGGGAGTGGTTAGTGCTCTGGGCATTTTTGTTCAACAAAAGAGAAAATTGAGACTTGGGCATTGTGGTTGTGGGTGGGAGAGGGTTGGTCGTGTTGGTCACTAGTGTCCTCCTATTTTGGGGGAGTTGAAAATTAATATTGATGGATCTTCTCGTGGCAATCTGGGGCATGCTAGAGTTGGTGGTATTGATAGAGATAGTTTGGGAGTTGTGGTTTTTTTCTTTTTTATTTATAAAGGTCAGCATACTAATAACCTCATGGAGGCTATTCCTATTCTTCTGGCAATTGAGCGGGCCTATGCCCTTGGCTAGAGGTGGATTGTTTGTGAATCTGACTCTCAGGTTGTTGATATGTTGAATAGGAGGCATTTGGAGGGTGTGAATTGGCAGTTGGCAGTGGTGGTCAAGCAAATTGTCTCACTGTGCACTGCTTTGGAGTCTATTTCCTTTTGTCATATTCCTCAAGAATGGAATAAGGTGGCGGATGGCTTGGCTAGGTGGGCTTATGAGCAAATGGGGACCTAGAATGTTGATAATTGGGGCAATCTTCATGGTGATTTGGCCCTAGTTCTAGACGATTAGGTTGCAGAAGATATGAGGTGTTTCTTGGGTGTGACTTAATTCTTGGCTTTTTCGGTGCCCTTTGTGGGTTTGTTGCTCTTGCTTTGTAATGTTCTTTTGATTCAATAAAGTTTTTACCCCTCTTTTTAAAAAAAAATCAAAATTTTGATTGTATCTACATCAATCTATATTTGGTAAATTTTTTGAGATTTTTAAATGGTAATATTTGGTGAATCTTGAGTGATTATAAAATGATACATGTGAATGCTAGGTGAATCAAACCTCGACAAAACACATATGTTGTAATTTCAAGGTGATTATAGACCTAGGATTAGCATTTAGTTATAATACTATTGGTGAAATGGGTTCTCATACACAGTTAGTTTTTAATGTTATTTGCAAAATGGGTCCTCATACGTAGCGAACTTTTATGTTATTTGAAAAATAGTTCCTCATAAAAAATGAACATTAAATGGTATTGGTGAATGTGTGCCTGAATTAATACATGCATATGAAATTCTAGGTGAAAATATTAATGACCATTAGAAATATGTGGTTTTTATGAAAAAAATATTAATTACATATGCCTCATAAAATATATTGATGGTGAATTGAAATGCATTGGACCAATAATTTGTTAAATCCAAAAAAAATTTGGTCACCTCGTTGGTTGCAATGTATTTTTCAATTTCAAATTGGTCAATATGAACTATTTGCCACTAAAAATATCCCTGATGGGGAATCCTAAGATCCCTCACCTAACTCCTTACAACTATTCATCATGGAAAATATTGATATGGAATCACTTAAGCCATGAAGATCATACTAAACATATATTAAAAATTAATTCAAAAATAATAGATGCTAAGAAAAAGAGGGTATGGCTTAATGAATGTGACAAAGCTCTCGGATTTCATGTGCAACAGTGTAATACACCTAAGAAGGATTGGGACAAAATTCTTATTTGTATGTTCAAACTGATGAGATTAAGGTAATTGATAATGAATTGATTAATCCCTATCTAAATAGTTTTAAAGATATCAAGTTTCCACAGTCCATATCGTAAATTTGTATTGCTTCTGGTTTTGATTGTGTCAAATTTTTTTAGCATCAACGTTTCGGATCACAGAGTGTGATCCGAAACGTTGATGCTAAAAAAAATTGACACAATAAAAACCAGAAGCAATACAAATTTTCTAAATAGTTTTGACAATATCCAAGATTATGTCACTAAGATCAAAGATCTAGCACAACTCAAAGAACGTGGTAGTGATAAAAAAGACAACTATTTCTTAATATTTTATCCATACTTGGTACAAAAATGTGAGTTTTATTTGTGGCTTTCACATCCACCAACTTTCTATAGGAAAGGTATATAATATTCCTACATTTGAATAATTTTCTAAAATTTTAATTGAAGAAGGGAAATTAATTTAAATGAGTCTCGTTGTCTTCTAAGTCATTGGTATTGATGGTTAGTGAGCCTAAGGGATAAAAAATCAAGAAATTTTAAAAAGAAAAAAATAAGAAAAAGAAAAAGCCACAAAAAGAGACCACAATCTAATTATAAATATTCCTTAAAAGGGGAATCATCTAAGGAGTAGCACAAAATGTGCATATTATAAGAAACTAGAGCATGATGAACATTGTTGTAATCAAAACAAACTGATGAGTTGAAACATCTTCAATAGAAGACTAATATCAAATTGCCTTCAACTATGTCGGAAGATTCATCTTCTTCAAAATTCAAAGAGACGGAAGGGATGAATAATTATCATAGTTACAAATTCTAAGATAGGGAGATAGCTCCTTAAATCTAAAGTTTCACAATATATGGATTCATCATAGAGTATGTTTTCTTCATTTGAGACTTGTGGATAAAAGTACAAAGTTGTGTCACACTTTTATAGAGGAAGTGACCAACATTAATCCAACTTTTAAACTTGAATCACTAAAAAGTGGCAATATATGTTTTGAATTTTGAAATGATGTAAACTAATAAAATGTGTATTTTTTAGTATATTTTATGTTTGTATTTTTTGAAAAAATAAAAAATTATTTTAAAATAGTTTTTAATAAATTGGCACTATAATTTAGTTGTTGATAAAATGCTAGAAAATGAAGTTACATGAGACGTCAATCTTTTTATAATAGTTTTTTTTTTTTTTTTCAAATTTTTTGTGTATAACTTGAAACTTTAGTGCATGAATATATTTTATTCCAATTTGATCAATATATATTTTTAAATAAATATTATTAAAACATAACTATTTCCATTCGACGTCAACTTTCATATTAAATATTTATCTAAAATAGAAAAAAATTACACCAACTTGATATAGATTCTTTTATCTAGTGTATCATATTTTTTTTCATTTTTTTAATAAGTTTGAGTATTTTTGTTTGGCATGGTAATCAACCTAATATTTTACACTAATAACCTACTTTTAGGAAAATAAATATATATATATATATAAATAATAATTAAACTATTAAAATACATATTATTTTTAAAACTACACTTATGGATCTACAAAAGGGTATTTTTATTATTTTTTAAATGTTATTTACATGAGTAGGAGTTATTGAAACATTTTTTTTAAATAATTCTTTTTTTTTGTAAATTGGCCTCAAAGTGGTGCTACATATGTATTTTGCCAACAATTTTAGTTGGAAAAGTTGTGGAAATATTTAACTTGTCTAGAATGAATCTTACTAGACCATATGTTTGACCAAAATTGATTTTTAGTTAAAAATACTTAAATTCGCTTGTGTCGGTAAGTTGGCCGAAAGTGTGACATAGCTTTGTACTTTTACCCTTATTCTACATCACATTTTTATGGTTGACAACACATATATTTGTGTTTGTAGGAGATGATCTATTATTGTGGAAAAGTGATCCTTCAATGATGTCCTTGGATTCTTCCATTGTCAACCAATCTCTTTTCTATCTATTAGATCACACTGATATGGAGAAGAGTTTTGATTTCACACTAGATTTTATGGTCATTTAGGATTTGCATAGAAATTATATTATTGTAGTTGGAGAAGCAAATGATTATTCTAGATTGTACACATTTTGCACATGATGTTCTTTCAATTGATGTTCACACTCAGGAACCTAGTGTGGGCACTTTCGAGAAGATACAATATGGTCATTTGAATTTTAGTATCATTTCATCAACAAAGGTTTTTGAGACGTGTTGATATTCAATCTCATGTTGCTTCTATTGAGACTAGTGTTGCTACATCCATGGCTTCCAATGATTCTTTGCAACATGACCATAGATGTCATCTTCTAGAAATAGTTCCTTGGAATGAGTACTTAATAGATCTTGTAAGTTTTTTTGTGATTCCTTTATTATGAATTTGGATGACACCATTGAGGACATTCATCTCCTCTCTAATGTTAGATTCTATAAAGTTGCATCATCTTCTTTGAATGTCATGAGGGAAAATTTAAATCCTCTTGTTCAAGTTGTCCACCTATTCATTTGTCACATTTTGACATTGGTTTGAAGATCCTTGAGTAGCATTTGAAGGAGTCATCTTCATCTTCATGTCATTTTCTATAGTTGTTTCCACAAGGTTCTAATTTGTCACTTTTTTAAGTTAGGCCTAAGACTCCTAATTTGATTGTGACACCCCTTGGCACTAACATGGCAACACATACGTAGCCACTAAAGGTCTACCTTTTATCTTTCTCCCTTCATATTCCTTTTAGAAATGGGAAAGCATCCTACATATATCGTTGGCTTTGTTTTTCTTAAAGGAAGAAATGTTCAAAAAAATTGAATCATCTTCAACATTCATTATCAAGCATTTGTCATTCGTGCATAAGATTACACATTATGGAAGCTACATAGTCTCTCCTCTTCTGTCTTATGGGGGGAATTTTTCCTCACATTGGATTTTATTCTTCTCATACTTTAGAGGGAACAAATGAAGGAAGATGTCCTTAGGGGATTATCTTGAGTTCTCCTTTCTTCTTAGTCTCTTTTATGTTTTCTCTCTTTTGGAGATGAGTTTTTCCTAAAAAAAAAATTTTGTCTTTATTATTAATAATTATTGTATACATGTGTACGTCATTAGGCCTTTTTTTTTTTAGACTGAGTAGCACGACCCCTATAATGCCGCAACTCGTGACACGGCGCGACACCCTCCGGTACCGGGACGGGGGAGACTAGAACTCGTGACCAGCAGAGCCGCAACGGAATTACTTAGCCAACCGAGCTAGGGCCCCCGCCCACGTCATTAGGCCTTATTGTCATGGTCCATCCTTGTTTTATTTTTCCACCCTAGGTTTCACATAAGAGGGGGTGTTGGTGTGAACGAGATTTATTTCCTAATTGATTCCCTCTTGAGTCATTTTCATGCCTAGTTACTTAAGTTGATTTACTTTTTGTTTCATATTATAAAATTAAGACACATGTCATAATCTTGTAATGTCCTATGTCTCAACCTTTCCTATATATACAAGGATTCTTATTGTAATATAATCATCATTATACATTTGCACCTTTAATAAAATAGAATTATTCTCATTTTAGATTTCTTAGCACTTTCATTAAAGCTCGTTAATTTTGAGTGGTTATCTCCATAATCAAATCTTACATTAATAAATTATAAATGTTAAGTGTCAACAAAAGAACTCGCATAATAAAACTATCATTACCATCGGTATTATTAATTGAATTATATTAGTCTTAGGATGAATGTACTAAAGTGAAAGGGTGCCTAGAAGGTATTTATGTAGTTTAATGCTTATAATATCAAACCTGACAAATATTTCATGTTATAAATAAATGCACATAACAATCTGGTTACAATACTCCTGTTCAAAATGACAGCTCCCACCTAACTTTGAAGCCCTTCTTGGGCTTATGGCAGAGATTTTTTACCATTGGTTCCTAGTATTCTATAATGTCCTGCCTTAAATTGGTCTACAATTTTTATTTTTATTTCACCACTTGAGATGCTCAGCATTTCATCCGACATTTACCATGTTGTTGTTCTGAATTTATCTCTAAAGTTTTTCAATAAAATGATATTATTTAATGCAGTACTAATATTGAATTCATATTCAGGATTAAGCAGCTCATCATATGAATATAAATTTTACACCAAAATAACTCTGAAATGTTTATGAAGTATCATAACTAGTATTTAAATTCAGAATTTACATAGTTCTGCAAAATAATCATGAATACCAGAAGCTTTAACTTCTGACCTGGAAATCTGATTTCCACACAGTATCGGCTATATGCTGAGATACATACCACGCCTGATCAGCAGCTAAAGAAGTAATCTCTCCATTAAATAAAGTGACGACCCTTTAATAACATTGATGCAAGTGATTCATATTGTGCTACAGCATGGTTTCTATGCAAACTGGATGATAATCTCATAATCAATTTTGATATTTAATAAAACACCTACCAGACATCCTCTGGCTGATATTTTCTGAGAGTAGAATGAAATTATTTATTCATGCATCGTATCCCTTTGTCCAACGGTAATGATTCAACCCTGCCACATGATTTTTGGAACAATTGAAATCTCCTTGGAACAACGATCTTAAAGTTTCTACAGTCGTGTTAATCTCCACAACTCTTTCCTTCTTTTGTCGCTTTAGCTTATACCATTGGTCCTTAAATTACTGGAGGCAGCGGCTAATGAGATTCTATTGTAGTGTTCATGACTCCACCATTATTTCGCTAAGGCCCACAAAATTCATAAGAAATTCCATTTCTTAATAACTGCGACCTCAATTTGAACCAAGTTAACTCCTCCCACATAATACATGTGTTGCGCATTCATAGCTGGGCGAGGGCCCAATAGTCGTGCACCCTAACTTTGTGCTTCTAATTATCCTACGTCGAAATTTCAAATCACTCCCAATTTTTTACAGCAGCTTATTTGGCAAGTTCTCTGCTTATAACTAAGGTTTCAGGGCCACATCATTAAATATGATGCCACATCAGCATGTTTTTTGTTGAGGTGTCCAAAAAGGCCCCAAAAAATAGTGAGACCAATACTTGTGCATTACATCATGGGTAGTTGAGTGCTGATGTGGTATCATATGATTGGTTGCTTTTTAGATAAAAAGCATACATTTTGTTTAATTATGGGTAGCCAAATCACAACTACTAAACATTATATAAACAACTATTGGGTATTATAATCACAATTGATTGCATGACTATTGGACCCTGCACGACTATTGGGCCCTCTCCCCTAATTAAACATTTTGTAAATAAACTTATAACTCCCATACTACTAATGCACGGCTCCAAATTGAAAGCCCATAGAAGATGGAATAACCAATTAAAGCGCTTTAATCGCTAACTTAGAATTATCAGTAATTATCCAGGGAGTGTCTTTCAACTCCAAAAATGATATTCTTTGTGAAGGATTTCGTCTTCACAAAATTATGAAAATCATCCAACAATACAATCTCTCAAAAAATTCACCTAAAGCTAGCACGCCAACAACAATACTCCTGAAATCTTTTATTCACCATCTTTTCGTAACTCCTTCAACTTCTTGAATTCTCACATTTTTCTTTTTTTTTAATTTTAAACTTTTTAAGAATTCACCTCAAAAGCAACTTAATTAATTCATTTTAACTTTTCTAGAACTTAAGTTTACTTTTGCTCCATTAAATAATTAATTTAGTTGTCCTTTTTAATTTAATCTCTTTGGACAACATAAGAATTAATTATTTAATTACAATGTTGACTTACAAAAAATTGAGGACATTACACATTCATGCAATAAATGTTGTTGATTTGTCTTTTGTTGGTTCCTCTACTCATGGTGTCACCTCTAGGAATGTTCATGCCATAAGTCCTCTAATTTCTCATCCTCATGGGAGCAATAATGGTGATAACATGGGGTTTGTTATCTCCACTTTTTGTGGATGCCTTTAACAATGATCTCACTTTACCTCTACCTCCCATGTAGAGTTCTTTTCCACTCTCAACCCTCATTATTCCACCCAGTTAGGATAAGCTTTATGTGAATACTACTAGTTCAATCGAGCTCTATGTGAATAATGATACACATGTTCTTGCTAATGGGGCTTCTCCTAGGTGGTCTTATTGGCGGTGTGTTGGTGATTTCGGTCAGGTTGCCAATGATCCTATGTGACCATTGCTAGTTCACATGTTCTTGTTCTCCCTTTCTTTCATGACAAATTGCAACCCCTTTCATATTCACAATCCTCCCATGGTAGTTTGTGGACAAGATGTGCTCAAAAGTAAAGACTTTTTATCATTGTTGGGGCTTGGTCTACAAATTCAACTTGTGACACTCTCTTCTTGACCTTCACAAATAGGTTTTGGATTCATGAAATCCTTTCATCTACTATTCCCTTATGCTACAGGATTCTTCACTGCAGCTCATTCCTCTTCAAAGGAAAGAGTTTTGGTACTTGACAAAAAGGTATAGATATAGGGAGAGCACTCTCTTGGTCAAGCCTTGGTCTATCTTTTTCAACCCTCTCTGGATCTCTCAATGTTAGACAGGTTTGGGTTTGACTTTTAAATATTCCTTTCTAATTTTGGGAAGATTCTTACTATAAGGCAATTTGTAATGATATTGGTTGTTTCTTGAAGGTTGACTCTACTTCCTACATGGGCCACTCAATGTTACACAAATTCTAGTGAAAATTAATCTCCCTGACTCTCTACAAGAATATTGTTTCGATGGTGGGGGTAAGCCATAGACACGACCACTTAATTATTAGGGTTTCCCCTTTAGATGTAAACAATGTTTTTCCACCAATCATCTGACTTCTAATTGTGCTCTCTTAGTGTAAGGGGGCAGATATATGCAATAGCGGAATGCTCCTAAAAATCACTTGACTGTTCAAGCTTCTAAATTTTTGGTTGTCAACTCCTCTCAAGATGACAAGTCCTCTCATGATGTCGAGGCCTTTCCTCGTTCATTTTGTAATGAGCCATACCATGAGGGGGTTTCTCATGCAGCTAACATAACTTTAAAGAGTCTTGCTCCTTCAACTCATTTTGGTGAGTCCTGCCTACCAATTGATTTGGTTGCTCAATAACCATTTCCTCGACTCCATTTTTTCTTACAACTTCAACATTGTGCCCACCTACCCTTGAGGAGGTTGATTAGCAATTGGCAACACTAATTCAACATTCTATTGACTCTATTCTGCCTAAGGATGGATAATCTAAGAGGGAACCCCCCTTCTTCTCCTAGGTCTAAGGATTTGGTTGATAATGTTTCCTAAACAATTGTACAAAGATGAAAGAAAGATCTTCCCAAATCTATGTCCCAATTGTAGACCAAGTTAAGGGTGTAAAATTGAATAGAGTAAGGTCTAACATTGTTTAGGCTAGTTGCCAAATCTTCCCCTCCATTTATGGAATGACCCTCTTTTGGAAGAAGTGGGTGATGCTCTTGGTGATTTTTTGCTAGTGGATGATGAATCCTCTGACATTTTTCATTTCACCTTTGCTCGCATATTGGTTGAAATAGATATTTCAAAAGGATTGTCTGCTGAGATTTTACTTAAATCTCCTAAGGGTTCTTGGGTCCAATCTTTGGACTATGAAGGGATTCCCTTCCATTGCAGAAGATGCTTTAAAATAGGTCATGTCGCTACTCAATGCAGATTTAAGAAAAAAACAATGAAGGCTACATGGTGGAGAGGTGCCTCTCTACAGCATTATACGGTAGAGAAGAAAATTGAACAACACAGGAGTTTTTCTAATGTGGTTGCATCGGAACCACAGGGTCTTGGGCCATCCCCTCCGGATGTCTCAAATGGTGGGGCTGTTGAGGTTGTACAAATTCATCTTGTTGAATCCCCTAAAGAGCAAGAGTTTGGGTCTCAGGCTGCCATTTCAAGTGATAGTGCTCTAGCTATCATTTCTGGTGGCTTTTCTTATATGTTTGTGCCTGCACAGAAGAATAATGTTGAAATCACCAAGACAGTGGCTGCAGGCATTCATCTTCAGGAAAAAAGTGTGTTGGCTTGGCAGGATAAGGCAGCGCAAGTGGAAGAAGGCTGGATTACTATTATGGGCAAGAAAGCAAAATTCTCTAGGCCTTCTTTCGACATGACTCTTCGCTCCCACAAGAGAAGTTCTAAATGTAATTCTTGATGGGTCTTACTTGGGGGTTGGTTTTTGTGGCTAGCTGTAGGTTGTCCTTTTTGCAACTTTGTTTTTGGTTTGTAAAGGGTTTTAAGTCCCTTCAAAACCTATTTTTTCCTTAATCAAAAACATTGTTTAGGCTAGATCCCTAGATACTCTTTTGAGTTTTGCAACTTGGTTGTTGTTGTTTAGATTCTCATTTGGTGGCTTAGCTATAATTGTGTTTTCCTCCCTTATTTGATTGTTGTTTATCCTTTGAGTTGTACCCTCTAATGTACATGGCTTTCAATCCCTTCAAAACTAATTTATCTAATATGGAATTTTTTGAATGGTTTTTAATTTTCAACTTTCAAAGATATTTTTTCGGTGAATGGACAAAGGCTTAAACATTACATTATATTGCATAAGAATATAGTATTTACAATACATGCTCAAAACAGAATCAGTATAAGCTCAAAAATTTAACACTGCATAAGATTGAGCATTGTAAAAATGTTATACAGCTTTTGTAATTTATCTATTTGTGGTAGTATCTTATGGTTGATGCCTTGTACAGCCCCTCTTAATGTCAATGTCAATTTTATTTAGTTTAGCTAGTACTTTGGATAGTTGAATTTTACCTACTGCTGGTAGCTCTATTCTTGTAATTCTTTTGCTTTGTTCAATAAAAAAAAGTTTAACACCCCATAGAATTTGAACCCAAAAAAGCAACAAACTATGAAATATAGCAGGGACTATACAAAATAACCACCCTATTACATATTAGCAGATTGGCCTTCCTCCATAGTAGAAGCATTACCAACCAGAGTGATTGGGGGGTGAGCAATGTGAGCAAACAGAAAAATGATTGCCCGATAAGATTCTAGAGGTAAAATAGGGTCGAGCTCCTTTATGTGCGCAGAGATTGCATTTACCATCACTGACTCGTTTCTTTCATGAAGACCCATCTTAATAGCCTTATATGCACATAGGAAACCAGAGTTTTTCTCAAAATCCTTGTGCATGAACAAACCACCAACAAGTGTTTTTCCATTGTGTAAATCATATCCCCTAATTGCATCGCTTAAAGATTGCCCCTTAAAGATTGCCCCGAAAAGAAATTTTCATGCACATAATTGATTGTTAATTGCACAATAAGTCCACATGATTGTAAAAGATCCATAGAGTTAGATAGAAAACAAGATGCTACCTGAGAAGGATATTTTAGTTGCGGAGAAGCTTGTAAAAGAGGCAGACCCGCGACAATCCTAATTGTATTCTCCACATGCGAACAATCAAAATGGAAAACTTTTCTTAACAGGTGCAAGCTGAAAACACCCGACTTAAGATATTCCCATTTGGGAATAGGGATAAAATCCTTTTGTTGAGGGGTGAATTCTCCATTCTCTCAACAAAAATCAAGAACAATGGCTCACAAAACCAAAAGGCGATTATATAACTAAACAAATTTCCTCGATCTATGTTTATATGTTGTCATACGAATTCCAGTTGCATGATCATATGGATTAAAATGATTACACAACACCACCTTCATCAAACATTATTACGCAACACCACCTCCTCAAAGCTTTAGTATGCACGAAGTAACCATAACTTCTAGCCGTCAACATGTGGGGATCAGCACAGGAGGAGGGAATGATGGTACTTCTCTCATGTTGCATGATTATATTTGGAATCATGCCAAAAATGGGAGCACAATAGATCCTTTGTACTTGCCAATTAAAGCTTGCATTGCAACAATAAAACTGATAGAAAAGACCCCTATCTGTGGGTCCTTAGCTCTTCATTTGTGATTTGCGCAATAGAAACATAAATTTTTACTTTTGCATCATCCAAGATGGTGATCTCGTCCTTCGTATCACAGGCCAAGTTTGTCAGGCTGTCTACAAGCATATTAGCCTCTCTGTAACAATGAATAATTTGAAATGCTTCAATCTCATTCATGATTTGTCAAGCTTGTTGTAGGATGTATTTGATTTTCTAGCCAGGGGACTGCTTTTTATTACATGTATTAATTATATTCATGGAGTCTCCTATACATAGATGATTGATATTTAAATCTTGAGCTAATTTCAATCCTATCAAAAGAGCATGTACTCTTGCAACACTATTAGTATCATACAATGCCTTTTTAACAATACCCCTTGAATCTCTCAAAACACAACCAACATCAAATTTCCCTGGGTTACCCCAAGATGCACCATGAATTTAACAAATGAAGGTGGTGGGGGATTCCAAACAATTGAACTCCTATTAACTTCTTTTTTCTGAAAAGATCTAAAAAATGTGAAAACATAGGCCCAACATCCAAAAATCAATTGCTCTAACTAGACAAGATGAGAAGATGCAAAGCATATAGAAGTAAATGAGGACGCTTAGATTTTCCTCCATGTTACCAATTCAGATTTAAAAATTAGAAAACTGCATAACATCTTTAAATTAAGGTTTCAAGGTTTTGCTTGTATTGCTACATTTATTGGATAATTCTACCTATGATTGCCCATCAACTTAGTCTAGTTGTATCCAAGATTATCCATTGAAATATCATCAATATTGGAGGAATGTACATGAAAGGACACATGCACGATAGTTGCACAACTCCTATTTCAATGTCAAACTAATAATCTCATATCAGTTTGTTTCCACCATTTGCTCCGTAGGCTAAACCTAATAGTGGTTGTAACTAGTTCAATTCGAATGAAATTAATGACCCATGTGTAAATCATCCTTTCAGATTAGTTAGAGCTCCATGCCTTATTTAAATACATTTTTTTCAACTTCTTTTAATATATAATCAATTCAATTCAACTAATACAATTAATTCAATTTCGTCAAGGACTGTAAATATCATATTTCCACGAAATTTCCTAATGGGGGGCAAGGGAATGGGGGACAGGTTTCTGGGACTAGAGGCCTAAGTTTAGGGATGAGTGGTGAAGTGGTGGATGGATGGCACAAATAGATATAGTACTTGAAAAATTAACTATAAAAAAAAGCAAAGAATTAATATAAGAATTGTAAATGAAACTTTGCCATAGTAAGTAAATTAAAACTAATAAGCATTAAAAATATGTGTAATGTCCCTAATAGGAATTATACTAATTTTAACCTAAATTATCAATTTCCCAAGCAACGATGGATTTATAGGGTACATTGGCTTGATTTAATCCCTCCAAACAAGTTAGAGATCAATTACAATAATAACTTAACAAGTAGAGTATGATGATTAAACATGAGTAAATCCATAGTAAAATTATTATCCAATTATTACCTTACCCTAGGGATGCTCAACCATGGGGGAGCATGGAAGAGAATGACTCGATGGGGTGTCTTAGCCTCTTTATGCCTCATGTGGCACATTCCATTCATATGAGGTCGCCTACCTAGTGAGGATTCTAATTTATCTGTTATCCCCTCATCTTGCCATCCCTTTTCCATTTACCCATGATTGATCTCCCTGTATTGTTACACCATGATAGAGGAGTGAGGTTACAAAGGGTGTCTTGGTGGCCCAACTCTACTAGGCCCAATGGCAGTACCCTTTGTAACAAAGGCAATACCCCTTTGGCCCATGTGGGCTCATCTTATCCCCCCTAGGTGGCGTACCAAGAAGAGGGCCCCGTCATTGTACCCCTTTTGCAATTCCCCCTTCTCCCATCATGGTGAAGATATGTGCATAATAAACTAATCAAATTCATATCACAAATATATTAATTCACAATTCTACAATCACAAGATAATTTATGCACTGGAATTTTGTGTTTGTTGGTCGATCTATTTTTTTAATGTGTATTTTTCTCAAACTCAATTCTCTCTTTTCAAGCATCATTATTGCATGATTACCAATAAAGATTAATAATTGTTGCAAGCATCATTATTGCATGATTGTGTGTGTGTATACTTATTTCTAATTGATAGGAACTTATATCTATTTATATATATTTATACATATAAATATGTAATTGTATTAATCTTACTTTCCTTATTATGCTCTTCATTTATTGATTTGTATCTCTATTAGGTTTGCATATATCTCTTTAGATCTGCATATTTTATCTTTTAGATCTTCACATTATATCCCTAGTGTATATGATTTATCTTCCATACTTCACTGCCCTGCTATCTGAATGGAGATTTATTTATTATTCTTTAATGATTCCCTATTTTTTGATACTCAAAAGATACTCCTTATTCGATGTTGCAGACTTCCTATTCTATTTCTGTCCTTAATGATTCCCTATTTTTTGATACTCAATAGATACTCCTTATTCAATGTTGCAGACTTCCTATTCTATTTCTGCCTTTATTATATTTCTATGTTGCAGACTTCCTATTCTATTTCTGCCTTTATTATATTTCTGCTGCTTTTCTAAGTGTAACTTTTATTTCTCCTAACATTTTGTTGCTTGAATAATAGATCAGTTTTTTTTGTAGGTGATGCATGTTCTTATATTCAGATTTCTAATTAATTTCCTATTGATTTATCCCTTCACCAAATGAATTGATCTCCCTTATATATCTTTTATTTATTGGGAGTCACACCCCTTCTTTATTAATGCTTTTTTTTTGAAGAGCGACTTTCCTAATCTGAAATTTTAATTTAAATATCTTTACTTTCAAGGGATCGCTGCCCATAGAAGCACCCTCTTAAATCCTTTCCTCTTTACCAAGATCATTGCTGCCTATTAATATTAATCTGCTTTATGTGAATCGCTGCCTTTAGACTGAAGTGCTACCTGCTACCTTTCCATTTAATCCTTGCCCTTTGTGAAGAATATATAATCGTAGCTTTTCCTAGATCTTGTCTTTTGTTATGGGATTGTTGCTTTGGTTGCTGCTTTTTATATAGGTATTTTCTTATGTTTATATACATTTTATATTAATATATTATATGATTGTTATTTATTGTTAACGTATTTATTTTTATATTAGTTTTATGTATATATATTTATAATATATTATAATAATATTAAATTGTTTATATATATATATAAATAACAGTGGTGTCTCCACGACCTAATCCAACGGTCCAGCAGTCCATATCTTGGGTACATGAGGCAAGTTGGGGTGAGACTAGTCCCCTACAGGTGAGATCCGCCCCCTGCAAGTAGTCCCACCTCTTAAACCCGGGAGTGGAGTTGAACCCGAGACCAATGGGGAGCAAACCCACTGCCCAAGCCAAATCTACTACCCATTTGGACTATTTATGTTTATATTTTTAATATTTATATTGTTATTTAATTACTTATTTGCATTTCGATGCTTGGGTTAATTTCGGGGGCATGACAACATGGCAATGAATGTATTGAACATTAACGGTGGGTAGAGGTTTGGAGGCAAATCAAGAATAAGTATAAGAATTGCAAATGAAACTTTTGCATACTAAATAAAGTTTAATCTAATAAACACGTGGCAATAATTGCATTGTATATTAACAATGGTTGGTGGAGGTTTGGAGTCAAGGGATAGTGCCCCTTACAGGAGGGGTTTGGGGGAATAGCCCCCGACAAGGTCAAGGGGTAGCATCCCTTGTGGGGCTCTTGGGGCAACACCCCCAACGAGGTCAAAGGGCAACACCCTCAAGATACTCCTTGTTGTGATTACAAGGTGAGGTCGAGGGGTAGAGCTCCCACCACCAAGCACAAATTAAGGTTTTCAAAACCTCATAAACCTTCATGGCAAATGTCGTTTTCACAATTTTATCACTTTTTTTTGCAACACCTAGAAGTCCTTGAGACGGTTGCAGGTTTCTTAAAGTCGCCTAAATGCCTAGGGACATCCCAAAGTCCCCAAACCAAGGGGTATCCCAAAAACATCTTGAGACTTTAACGGCGGTGGTCGGACAAGGAGACACCCCCTCCAAGTCTCCACATCCTAGGGATGTCCCCATCTCGAAAACATGGAGATTTTAGGGGTAGTACACGTCCCCATGGAACACTAGTAAATATATTGGTTAATAAAAAATTAAAATCAACTTACAAAAGAAACCTCAAAAACTTCCATGCAAAGCAAATACGCATCAGCATAATCCATTTTGAGAATTCAAGAGAATTCAAACAAATAAAGAAAATATAAAAATGAAGCTACACAAACAAAATTGCTTTGCCTCCATTAATAATAATAATGTCGAAATTTTTGCTGGAGCTTTAGATTCATTAAATGAATGAAAGATTTTAATGACGTCCACGAGACTAAACAGTCTATGGGACCGAGACCAACAACTTAGTTTGTCTTCAAACTCATTTCCAGGTTGGATATCCTGCTATTAATTTTGACATTGGGAGGGGTTAAAAAGTCCAATTCTACACTGGCAATATATGAGTGAATGCATCATGGCAGTAAATATCTAGAGCCTCTGTGTGTACATTTCCTCAAGACAAATGGTTAAGATAATGATAAGCTTAAGCGCATCAAAAGTCTCTGTAAAATTAAATGCAAATAAAAGTGAAATCAATCCATCTGTATGCATCACTAATGGTAATGTAGCTTAAACCGAACTTTGATTTATTTAAAGTTTTAATCGTGAGTTGATAATTATAGTTCTTCCATATCAGTCCATCATGATGATCAGATGCGGGTATGTTACTGAATAGAACAGTAGATTCAACAGCAAAAACTTGTTTGTTCCATGCAATTGTTCAAATTTCACCTATTTTTTGTTTTGTTTTGGGCAGATAAAGACTTGCCACAGCCATCCTTTGTTGTTAGTATATTGGCAGATGCCAAATGGGGGAAACTATGCAGCTGACAAAATGCATCACAAAGAATTACTGCCGTTTATGGGAGAGCAATTTATCGGCGAATTAGTTTGCTGTAGTGACAGATACCAATTCAAAGTCCCCTTAGTGAAGCAATTGTTTGATAACGGACGATATTATATGACTAGAAAACTAAAAGGAGGCTAGGCTACAGGCACCTTCACACTATGGGAGATGTGCAAGAGATGAAACAGCAAAATTGAGGTTATCATCAATTACCCCACGCCTAAAAGCTCCAAAGAAACAAGGAGCTTTGTTGAAGCAATTGTGTATATGAGGAAATTTGTTCCTCCATTATCCACAATAGCAGCTCGCACCTTTGCATGCAATTGCTATTAAAGGAAGGAAAATGATGGTTATTTTGATTTATTGAACTATAATATCATCCATGCTCCAGTTTTTTGTCTTCCTAATTTGCAGCAGCTGTTCAAAGTTGATAAAGATGCAAGTACACCATGAAGGCAGTTTTATTGCAAGGATGCAAGTTCTTCTGTTATCATTCAGCGACATTTTCTAAAGCTATAGGAGATTACTTGTAAAGTGAAAGTGTAGGAACTTGTTCAAACAATTAAGAAAAATAACAGTTCATAGTGATCATAAGCCTTTTCAATACATGCAAGAACAAAACGCATTGCACCCTAGAAACTAAATCAAGGCATGATTCTTTCAATGATCACTGCTATTGAGATGTGGATGCCCCTACCACCCCACTTCTGCACTGGCAAGGAATCTGCAGGAAAGAAAGCGGGGAAGGTTTGGTGGCCCTCTTTGAGGTCGTTATTCTCGGGACCTTCACTGAATGTGAATCTCGCTGTGTCCTTTCTCATGTCAACCTCATTGATGTTGGTTTATAATTTCTCAATTTCATTTTTCCCACAAATCAACCAGAGAAAGAAAATGTAGAGATAACAACATTGGGAGATTACAAACTCTAATGAGATAATCCATTAAGCAATAACTGGATTTCAAAATGATAAAATTTGTGTCCACACGAATGATATTGCAGATATTGTAAGATGGTCGAACCAACAGCAACTTCCAAATTACATCAGGATTCATACTTAAAACACCCAAAAAAATTATTGAGCGCAACTATGCTAGGTTTCATGCTAGGAAAATAATAAGTGTATAATATTATTTGCAATAACAATATCACTTTAGAGAAACACTTAATACAGAAAAAACGTCTTTTCTAACAATAGAATTTGCCACACAAAAAAGCAGGCCAGCATTTTTCCCCAAAGAAGCAAAATGTGATTCGTTGTTATCTTGTACCTTATGCACAGCAGATGATTCTTCTGGTAAAACAATGATAAACACCATTTTCTGTGAATGATTTCTTGAAAGAATGCCAAAGTAAATGTAAGGAGAAATGGTAATAAAGTACAACATTCTTCAGGAAATGGCAATTAAGGATCTGTTCTTGCATAAATTACATAAAATTACACATTTGAATCAAGTCACGCATTTTATTTGTAACGAGAAGAGACAGAAATCATACTTGTTATTGCTGCATAAGCCTACAAGGCATTCCAAACAATCAAGAAAAAAATTATTCTACAGAATAAAGCACATTTTCTAGAAAGCGTTAATTTGCAGAAGATACATTTCGCTTGTGTCGTGATTGTTTTGGCTTAAGTTGGTCCTGTTCTTTCATACCATCTTGTTGATTGCTAATAGCGGCTTCTTGTGTGGTGCAAAATTGAGATTTAATCCTAAATCCAAACATCTTTGAAACTGAATAAAATGGACCTTTGCCTTTGCCTAACTTCTGAATCTCTTGTTTCATGCTGGAACATTCTTTTTCAAGTTCAGAAACACGCAATCTCATATTATCCATTCCCACTTTTAGAACCTGGTTTTCCCTTACTGCATTGGCCCAGCCTTCTCCACGCATAGCTGATGGCTGTATGGCCCCTTCATTGGAGACAGGAACATTATGTCTCAGGGCCCGTGAAGTGTCAAGGTTGTCTGAGACTAGAAAGCAACCTGCAATAGAAGTCCGTAACTGCAATTGCTCAAAGAACAACACTTGAACCACCACCCGGAGCGGCAATCTCTCATTTTGTGCAGCATGAGTACAAGCCTCTAAGGAAAGTTTCTGACAATCCATAAGCCTGCAAAGTTGTTCTCGTTCTGAATCAGTAAGCCAGTGGTGTGCCTGAAATCAATCATCCATAGCAGTAAGATGGAAGGAATCATATTTAAAACTTTAAAGAATTACACGATATTACGGGTAGTTCAAAGGAAACAACTTGCAGAAATATTATGACAGGAAATTACTACGGGCTACCTAGAGCTATATTCATTTCATATGGCACAACTGCAACATATTATCCACACAACTGGAAGTAGAAACCACCATTTTAACCCTTGTATACCTTTAAAACCACAAAGTCAATACCCAATCTCTAATGTGGTTGGACAGCTAATTGACCATGGGCTAATGGATGAGTGAGGATAATCCATAAGGCGATCTGATAAAAGCAAAGTTCAGATTGTGTGTGTATTTTGTCCACCCTCTTAGAAAATGAGCAACACCTGAACCACAAATGGACTGGTCACAAAGGGGGTAGGTAGTTCAGTGACAGAGCATCCCAGCAGCAAATGGGAGTTCCTAAGTTCAACTCGTAAATGGTACATGAAAAGTTTACCATAGTATCAGAGCCCAGGTTAGCAGAATCAGGCCAAGCTAGGAGCACTGAGCACTGAAGTGTGGCTCAAGGGTGGGTGTTGGAGAATAAGCCACACCTAACCGAAGATGAACCAGTCACAAAAGTGGCCAGTAGCTCAGTGAAAAAGCACCTCAGCAGCAAATGTGAAGTCCTAGGTTCAATTTCTAGCTGGTCCATGAAAATTTTAACATACCCACAGCATATCAAACAGAAATCAGAATCATTTATATAATATATTCTATAAACATGTCATACATACTGTTGTAAATTGACAAGGTTTCACTAATCTAATGTTGTTTTTCTTCCTTGCCTCTTTCTCTTCCTCATTTTTTATTGACTCGATATGCTCATGCACCAATACTTCAACATATCTTTCTTGTTAATGTGAATACTTACATTTGGATAAAACTTATCCCCATGAAGTTGGATAAGGGGTCTTAGGGCTACTTGTATTAAGTTCATAGTATTATAGCCTGTACATCAATGATGAATAGATAACAGTACAGGGAAGATAGGGAAAGGGAAAGGAACATAATTGATCCGACATAGATCAGCATATTTGCCATATTCAGTCATGAGGCCACAGTGTCATTCCACTCAGGTTGGAGTGAAGGATTGCAAGAAACGGTGGTGAATGGCTAGTTGACCTCACTAGAAGCTTAAGTGACTATTTATTGGAAGCTCAATACGGTTTCTGTACATGTGTGTAAAAAACATCCTTCGAACAGAAACATATGTAAAATTAATTAAATTATTTATTAGCTGGCTGAACAAAGCAAGTCAACTTGGATGTGGCTTTGCAGAGGAATAAATTCAATAAAACTTTTTTTTATTCAAAGAAAACTTGAATAAAAATGGCCCAATCAAATCAGACTATTTTGGCACATCTGAAATATCCAGTTGCGACAGGATCTATGCTAGACAAAGCAGGTTAGTTAGGTATGAATATCAATAAATAAACTCACATGTAGCTATGGTTGTGAGTTGTGACTAGTTCTCCCTAGAAAGAAAAATCTCTACCTAAAGCTACACAAATATGCTGTTTGAAAGGCTCAAGGCCCAAAGATATCAGAAATCTCCTTAAAAGATCTGCCATTTTTCAGCTGCAATTTCATCAACTAGTGAAATGGAAGCACAACAAATGCGAATCCTAAGGTTGAGGTCATCCTCAAAAAGGTCTATGACAACTCATTAGAGCTTCACTTCCAAAGATTAAACCTTTATGTTTCCATCTAACTTCTGTCCATTGAGTTCAAAACTCCAATACCTCTGTCATGGTGGCCTCCCTCAACCAAAGGTTAAGAGCTAACCAGAAAGTATGGACATTTCCTTCCTTTATATCAATGCAAGCAAAATCTCATGGCTGAAACAGTTGGGCAATCATTTGATAAATACATTCCTACAGAGAAGAAAACAGAAGTTACCTTTAAATATATATCAATAGCACGATATAGACCATCATCCAAAGGTCTAGCATAGTCAGGAAGCGCTGCTGCCAATGACTGGAATTTAGGAAGCTTCAAATTGACATCTGGTGCAACCTCTGCAAGGTAACCATCCATCAACTTTGCAACCATAGTAATCGGTGTAAGTGATGGAGAACCAATCAATTGCCCATCATCAACTGAACAAGGAGATGCATCTCCAGATGCTTGATCCAACACAAGAAAATGATCTAGAATCCGGTGAATACAATCGACGTCGTACAGAGTTTCCACTGCATAGGAATAGTTGGGCACAAGAAGATCTTCCAGCGAGGCCTTGTCCAACTGCATCCCTATTCTTTTTTCTAGATTGCTTTTACAAGCAGCATTTGCATTCAAAATCATTGCAGTACGCAGCAGTCCAAACAAAAACCTGGTGGATGCCACACCCTTTTGCATTGGCAGCATAGCCTCAATAGATTCAAGAAGAAATCTTTGATCATCTTCAGATGGTGTGGAAGACAATGAAATGGCAGAAAAGCGGCTGCTATTTTCTCGAACACCCTGGCGCCTATTAAGTCCAGGGAGATACCGTTTTGCATACAATGTCAAAGATCCAGAAATATTCTCAGGTTTGATACCCCTGGCTTCCATTGCCAAAATCAGCCTCTTATACAATTGAAGACTCAGTCCAGTGACATCTTCAAACCACCAATCTGAACTAGCATTTTTTGGTCTGGCTCCTGTACTGATTCCATTCCATAAAACACTTCCTCCAGGACTTTGCATGGATCCATGCTCCATCATAGGCCATCCAAACAAGTTTGGATCAGTGCAAGCTTTGGTGGCTACGGAATCAACACATCTTTTTACAATATTTAATCCTTCAGCTTGTGGAAGCACATCCTCACAGCTCTGAAGTGCCTTTATGGAATCTTTCCAGCTACGAAGCACCACTTGATTCAAGAAAACCTCTGTCTGAGAAACCAGATTCCCCTCTCCATATTCTTCTGTCATCTCAAGATACTCTGCCGCACATCTTAAAAAAACAACATTTGCAGCAGTCAGCTCTACTTTTACTCCATAACAAAACTTGGCTGCAAGTTCAAAGGCATTTGGTCCACCAGGTATATCATTCAGCTTTATAGCACAGCCCTCCTCTTCATCATCAGAAAATTCTTCAATAAGCCTTTCCAATTTCCCACTCCGTGATAACAATGGAAACTGCAATCAATGAAAAAATAGTGAGACAGATACACTTGGAACAAGAAGTGGAAAGAAAATGTAATCCTTACATATCTTTATAACCTTGTTGATACCCATCATAGCCAAAAGAAATCAACAGTGAATATCCATAATCTGACAATCGATTTGAGTTTTGTACCAAATTCTATTGAAATGATCAAATGTTATTGCAAAGCAATCATGAAATGAAACTCATGACCTCATCTGTTCCAATTCCTTAAAAGACTGATGAATTTACTCCGTTCAAACTAGTACAATTGAGAAAGTATGCAATACTGCAATATCATATGATAAGGATTGAAGACTATTTGCATAATTCAAATATCTTAACAGTTAACATAAAGCTTTTACATCAGCAGCAAGGAATGACATCTTATATATGACAAAAACGAATATTAAAGCTTTTTAATAAATTAATAACCTTACAATCTATAAACTCTTATTGACTCCATTGATAAATAACACCTACAAAAGTACTTCAGCAAATCTGTAGCTACTTGTTTCATAACTTAAGCAACTCCTCCAACAATTAATGTATCTTTCAGATGATTTGTTCCTTCTTATTGATATTAAAGAACTTGCAACCAATCCACCACTCTGTTTACACGAGCACACTTTTTAACAGCCAATATATATCAAAAGCAATACCTGTTTTAGCAGTTGAAAATCAAATTATTTAACCATCATAATCAATTGAACTATTGGACTTAAATCTGCTCGTTTATAAAAGTAAACACCTCATGCATACTACATCAAAGGCTTGGTGTTGGATGAGAAATAAGGAGAGGAGAATCTCGTAAATTAAGTGAATATGTAAGCCTCAACAATAATAATCACCATTAGGAATCAAGTTAAGGAATACAAAAGTAAAAATTAAATAGTGGTGAATATGGAAATTTATTTTTTATGTAATTCTATACGTTCAAAATTAAATACTCTCTTCCCGTTTTCTAGTAGACGTATCCTCAAACCTTGTTCCCAGATATGTTTACTTCTTTGAATGGCACTTGCAATTCATGTAACATACTATTGATAGTCCACAAGAAATCACTAAATATGAATAAGTTTGTAGTTCTTTCCCAAAATTATAAATGTTTAATTTAATTCCTCAATCTTGCCCAGGTTTGTAAAAGCCTTCTTCCTAGATGTTTTGGCATGTGGCCTTTTTATTTTGTAGCTTAAACATCAACATTTTCTGTGTATATACTCTTTTAGTAATTGTATTACATGCTTTCCATCATCATTGCGAACCATGAATTACATAACAGGCACATAACACATAGAGTTGGATGTGAAAACTGATATATCTTTATGATAATAATTCTAAAGAAAAGGAACATTAACTCCCTTCCATGCTTGATTTTACAAAAAGTGTTAAAGTGGTTAGGATGGCAATAGCATCAATAAACATGAAAATTAATTTTGACACCAACTATATCCAAAACAGGTACTGTATCGAGCCATGTATTTATATAACTTTATATCACAATGGATAACCCACATACAACCAGTCCTAAGACAATATTTGAGAAAGATGCCTACTATATACTCTAGATAAAGAGTTGATCTTGCATCCTAAAACCGGCCTTCTATACCACATAGTTGCAAAGCTACCTGTTGAGTAGTAGTGTTTAAATGCTATTTCTACCCACAAGAATGAAAGCTATGTAACATGCAAAGAACATCAACACAGGATATTCAATAAGGACTCCCCCAAGGGTTCCAATATAACAATATGATTATATATTCAATAATAAGAGAATTACTGTTGGATATGTGTCAGATGCTTAATGTGTTTTACACCCCTTATAAGTTATAGACTATACACTACACCACAATTAGGGGGTCTAGGGCATTGCACCGACCCGTGAGGGTGTTTGAGGGCACTAGCCTTTGAGAAAGAAAAATAAAAGAGGCCCTTCTTTGTGTTTTTTTCAGCTCATGTCCCATTGTATTGTAATACCACTTAGTGGTTTTCTATATTTATGTGCCTATAAATATTTTCCCACATGGATTAGGGTTAAGCACAAATGCAAAATATCTAATTGGATTGTTAATGGTTGAGTTAATATGGTGAGTGTTGTTGTTGCTAGGTTTATTCCCAAAAGGGATTTACAAGATGCATCCTATTATCATATTGTGAGTATGCCATTATTTCTTTCTACTGCATTTAAGATTCCATTAACCATGCTTCTCCTGCATATTTTTATCAGTATTTTTCTCTTCAATTACAACTATATGTAAATAATGAGTGAGCACAACAACTAAAAAGTACCCCTTTTATTAATATGTGAGGTGAGTTGACCACTCAAGATCCTACATGCCAACATAAATCACAACGTACTCTATAAATTTATTAAATTTTGAATCTATAAAAGGCCCCTTGAGAGGAATTTACATCCACTCTTACATCCCCTCTAAATCACTACTTAGAGGGGCTTAGAGAAAGATGCCATTCACATAAGCTAAAACTTCCTACCCAAGGGGAATCACTCCCTACCTGCCCAATGAACACTTCAAAAAGCATGAGTAAGTACCGCACCTTATGAACACCTCATCCAATCGCTTCACAAAGATGGCCACAACCTACTCCCCCACTCTACACAAATCTTCAAGTCCATAACTCCATCTTGAATGTAGTGCCAACTTGAATGCCCATTGACTTAACATGCTTGGTCCGTTTCATCTCCAATAGATGGTGAGTAAACAAGATGATTAGTAATTCTGCAGAAAACCAAGCTCAATTGATAACTCCCTAGTACATGTGATCTCCTATATTATATTTACTGCTCTAATTCTGTCCTACTTCCTGGACTCCCTGGTAGCAAGACCAAAACCCAAGTGAAAGAAATCCTAAAGTAGACATCCTATGATCCACATCTCCAGCACACTCTAAATTTGTCTATCATACCAAGCACTCCTTAACTGCATATGAATACATAATACTCAATTGAGTAGCACCCTAAGCATATCACAATATCCTCTTAACAGCTTCAGTGGCTCTCCTTAGGTTCATGGCAAAAAACCCTACACAGCATGACAGCTACAAAGGATAGGCCTAGCTTTGTATGAATCAAGTACAGGAGAAATCTAACAAGTCATCTATACAAACGAGCATGAATTGCTGGTGACATACACTGTGTTGTCAACTTAAGTCCAGATTACCACAAGGTATCACATAGCTTGCATTGGTCCAATCTTAAACATCTTCACTAAATTAAATGCATAATTGGGATGTGAGAAAAAAATTATCATTTATTTGCAAAACCTGTATCCCCACTAAGTAATGCAACAAACTCAAATGCATCGTCCCACAAGAAATATTCAATTTATCTTGAAAAAGAGATTGTGTATGAAAGAAGTACTATTACCAACAATGATTAAATTAATAAATCATCCACATAAAGCAACGCTGAATATATGACCATTGACATGTCTAACACACATTGTTGATCGAACTTGCATTTGGTGAATCACACTGAAAGAAAGAATTTGTCAATTCCATGCCATGCAAAAGGTGCCTGCTTAGTCTACTGAAACCCTTTGAATGCCTATCTCACTGCTCAAAATTGGTGGGCTTCTTCCTATAGATATTCTCCTATAGATCATCATTGAGGAAGGCACATTTCACATCCATCTGATGTACTTTCAATCCAGACTTTGCTACAACTTACAAGTAGTAGAGCATTGCAAAATAGTAGAACATTGCAAACTTACTCTTTTATTAAAAAACAAGATTGTAAGTCTCCCAATGGTCAATCCTCTCTTTCTATGAGAAAACTTAGCTACAATTAGGCTTTAGGCTTAGGACCCTCTGACTATTGTGTGTGGAGCCTCTTTCTGCTTGTTTGGAAGCACCTTGTTTTCATTTGCATTGGCTAGCCCTCATAAGGCACACTAAAGAATGACCACATCATCAAATACATGAGGTTAGCAACAATATGAAAGTATCAAGAAATGAAAGTGAACATTCTAGAAAGAGAAACAAGCTACTCCCTCTCCTCACCACAACTCCCCTCAAAATAGGAGAGCTTTAAAATAAGGCTCATCATAAACAAGCTCCCCCATCTCATCATCAAATTTGTCATCTTATGCAGATCCATCATATTCCATCAACAACTCCATATAAGCATGTGAAAGCAACCTTGGTGACAAACATTAAAGTTCGTCTTGTCAAACTCTCCACATGTAAAATCATCGCAAATGTCCAACTCATTATCTAAGACCATGCACAAAATCATCAAATAAATGAAGTCATATAATACCATCAAATCATATGTGACATGATACTAGGAATCCATCAAGGCTAATATCACAACTCTCCACAATCCCCTAACAAGAAGGATCGTTAAGATGCCATATGCAAAATGAGAAACCTCAAATGTAGAACCATCAACCTCATAATACAACATATCACAACAAATACCTTGTCAAAGCTACAGTCATCAACAACTAGCTACCATATCCAACCAGCCATAGGACCCAATACATATATATAATCAACCAAATAAAACCCTATAATCAATAGTCGTGAAAGCCAAGAGGCCTCACTGCTATAGACACAATTGTATGATTTCCTTAAGAATGAACATGATGAGCTCCACACTCTAGCATAAATCCATCCAAAATCAATCACTACAGTCTACAATAGGTGTCAAACTCAAGTGTTGGGACTAGTGAGGCCTAGAATGCTCCCTCTCTCCAAAAAGAGGCCTAGAATACCTCTAATCTCTTAAATGCAGATGCCACTGTGGCTTAGCTATGGTTGACCTGTAATCTAATTGCAGCTGCTATTCACAACAAGTTAAGACTAGTGATGGCTCGTGAAATAATTTCTTTAATTTGGAAGAATCAACCATTGGTGTATGCTTAAATTATTCATAGAAAGTAGATGTATCATCATTCTTGAAAGAAACCCTCTCTAGGTAACCAAGGCTGAATCTCTCAGGTCAAATAATCGACTTAGCATGATCAACAATCCCATGTTCATAGTTTCTAAGTCTGAATCCTATATAGCTCATTTGCATAAGCATCTTTGAACCAATTCCCATTCTCTAATTCTTGTTGCTTATCACAATAACTTGAAATTGGTGAACACTCATGAGCTATATGCTTGAGATTTTGATCATCAGATGCATTCATTCTTCATAGAAATCCTTTGCATGTAACCAAGGCCAAATCTCTCAAGTCAAATAATGGTCTTAATAGGATTAACAATCTCATGCTTATGTTTTCCAATTTGGCCTCCAATATAGCTTATTTGCAGAAGCATAATTAAACCAATCACTTGTGTGTGTGTTTCTCAAACTCACTGAAACTATAGTAAGAATATAAGGTAAGAGTAGAATCATCAACATCAATTTGAGAACCACCAAGAACATCTGGTTCACTATACTTGAAAGACGCAAAGGAATCACCATCAAAAGTATCATCAATAGACTGGAAGCTAGTGTTCATTTCACAATGCCTATGCTTCAACTAGGAGCAACAGGAAGTAATGGAACTTGCTGATCTAAATACAAAGTAGCCTTAATGAAACTTAGGAGAAGAAAAGTAGGTAGAATATAGAATATAATTATATAAATGACCATTACACAACATATACATGGAAAAACTCTTTCAGGTGAAAAACCAACCACCGACTCAAGCTCACAATAGATTGAGAACCTCTAATAATTATGTATCCCATGTGTCAACACTTCCACAACATGCTAATAATTAGCCCCAAACTAAAAACTTCAAAACACTACAATACAAGCTAAACCAATACCAAACCACTATGCCAAGGCATATATGTATATAGAATTTTTCCATCTCAACAAAACCTTGGACTAAATCCAACACCCCTCAACATTCCCAAAATAGAATGTAACTCTCAATGTGTAACAGTCATTTTTGAATCATCCACTTTGGAAAATTCAAAGATGCTCTTACATGTCATAAAGGCATGTAAGTAGAACCTCTCATTTGACTAGACAACTAGTCAAACTAGGCACTCCAACTTGGGAACTCCTATTCCAAGATGCTCTTACCCATTGTTGAAACTAAGCAATCCAAAATGCTCTTTCACGTCTACTTTGTAATCTCTTTCTTACATGTTCTCTTGCATCCATCATAACCACTTGGACAAGTGTCAAAGTATGTCATAATGGACTCTCCAGATCCGCTCTAAGGTGTCGTATTCAAGGTGGGCCCAACATTACAACATATGCAATATTAAATAATTACAATTGTTCTGAGGACTTTGCAAGGTGGTAACAACAGCTAATCCTAACAATCTTTCACGTGTATGCATTGTAAAACAACACAAAGGAGCAAAAATACTAATTGCTAAGGGAAGAGATGCCCATATCCAATCTACACCATGTAAACTTGTTTGTGTTCAGTTGCTTAGTGAGAGAAACAACAACATTATTCAAGGTGTCAACCTTTCCATCCTCCACCATATCCCAGAAAAATGAAATCGCACATCAATATGTTTCATGCAAGCATGAAAAGTCGGATTCTTTGCCAAACTAATGACACTTTGGCTGTCACAACTAATCTTTGTCACTCTATTTTTTAATCCAATATTTGATTACAACCTCTATAGCCAAATTACTTCTTTAAAAGCATGTGTAGCAACCATATATTCTACCTTAGTGATTGATAAAGCATCAACTTATTGCCTTTTATTCATCTAGCTAACAACTCCCCCAAATAGAGATAATACATAGCCACTAGTAGACCTTCTATTGTCCAAGTCACCTACCCAATCTACATTCACCAAACCATATACATCCAATACCCTACTTGCATCACTTGTACCATGATAGCAAATGGAATAATCGATAGAACACTATCTTAACCCAATTCCAATGTTCCTTGCTTGGGTTAGACATAAGCCTACTCAGTACCCCCACTACTTGGGCAATATCTAATCTTGTGAAGACAATTTCATACATAAGGCTCCCTACAATAGCAACATATTGAACTTTACTCAAGTCTTCAAGGTCCTCGTTTGTTTTAGGGCATTGTTCCATAGATAATTTTGTCCCAACTAGAAAAGGGGCATTGCATCTAAAACTTCTACAAAACAATTTTAACATATTTTCTTTGGTTCAACCAATTTCTCCTAATAAGTGATTTCTTTTAATCTCCATACATAGAATGAATTTTGTAGCTCCTAAATATTCCATATCAAACCATATGAAAAGTTGGGCTTTCAATTCATTCATCATGTCTTTACTATTGCCAATTACTAACATATCATCAACAAGGCGACCATCAACCACAACACAATGACCTTTTCTTTAAAAAAAACCTAAGTTTCAGCACATAAGAGTCAATCTTTCAGTACCACATCCTAGGAGATTGTTTTAGTCCATATAAGGAACTTTTAACTTTTAAACCAAATTTTCCCTTCTGTCAACAATGAAATTTTCGGGCTAAGACATATAAATATCTTCCTCTTGATCCCCACACAAAACAATTGTTTTTACATTCATTTGCTCTACCCTCTAAATTTGAAGAAACAACAATAGAACATAAGAATCTAATTGAATTGAGTTTAGCAACAGGATTGTAAATTTCATCGAAGTCTATTACCTCAACTTGGGATTGTCCCTTTGCAACTAGTCTTGCCTCGTTCTTGTCCAACTCACCATTTGCATTGTATCACTATCTATTCTTAAATAATCACTTGCAACCAATGGACACTCTTCCTTCCGGTAGATCAGCAAAGGCCCAAGTCTTACATTTGTACAAGGTTGGCATTTCTTCTTTCATCGCCACTTTCCAAAACTCGTGCTCTTTTGAAGAAAGAGTTTCCTTCACAGAACTAGGTTCCTCATTAGTACAAGGCAAAACAAATATACAATGAAAGTCAAATGGGCTATAACTTCAACTCACCTTGTACTCTTGCAGATCTACGCAAGAGTAGAGTTTGAAACTCTTCTTCACCCTCTGAATCAAAACTTTCTATTAAAGTAATATTGTTATATTTAATGGGGATGACCCCACAGTGCAACGGCAAGTTGCAAGCAATAGTAAATCTACTATCCAGTGTTCGAATCCCACTGGTGGATGCTGGCATGAACACTCGTCAATCGCTAGCCAAGGTCTATGCTCGGAGAATGGAGGACGGATGTTGAATGTACAACAGACGAGGGGACGATATATGCAAAGGGTGGCAGCAATCAACACTCGGGGGGTATGGACGAAGCTAACAAGTGTCTCTGCGGGGTCAACGAAGGAAGATCGGTGGCTACAAGTAGACGGTTGAGGTGTTGGCTAGGAGCGCCACAGGAGCAGGAGGAGGACGATTGGCTGGGTGAGCCACGAGGTGTCAGTGGGAAGGGGAGAGATGGAGGGGTGCGATGGAGGAGAGGAGATAGAGGAGAGGAGGAGAGGAGCGGTGTTGACGTCGGGTACTACAGGGAGCTTGGCAGGAATGCAGGCAGACATAGCAAACGGAAGAATGTCGCCGGTCCTGCAGGGAGCTTGGCAGAAATGCAAGTAGGCATAGAATGGTGGGGATGAGGTCCCCGATTGTGGCCTCAATGGTTCATAGCTCCATTCAAAAGCGATATGGTTGCTGCCCCTTCGCAGCGATTCACCGAACAAAAAAAAAAAATGTTATATTTAATGGTCATCTTAGTCGTTTAGTTTTACTTTCAATTAACTTAGATTGCTTTCAATAAGTTTTAGCAACTTTTTGTTTATTGCTTTAGCTGTCAATTGTTTCTTTTTAGAAACATCATCTTGTAATTTATTATTGAAGGAGTATTCCTCTCCTTGTTTTAATTAATCAATTACCATTTCATGGTATCAGAGCATAGGTAGCTTTTGGCGAATTTTTCAATAAAATTCGTGGCTTTTTACCTAAAAAAATTTGCAAAAGATTTTTATAAGTTTTTGTCCAATTTTATAACAAAAATCACGAGAGCTTTTTGCGAAATTTTGTGGCATTCTCTACAAGAAAAAATCACGTCTATATTTTCCCCATGCGGTTGCTCTGAGTTCGTGGGTTGCAGCAAAGCAAGTGCTGAGATATGTGAAAGGGACATTTGACTTTGACATCCTGTATAGCAAAAGCAAAGATCCAAGGCTGGTTGATTTTATAGATTCAAATTGGGCAAGTTTTGTTGACGACAGGAAGTCTACATCTAGGTATGTTTTCAATCTTGGTACGGGTGCAATCACATGGACTAGTAGGAAACAGCAGGCAATAGCTCTTTCCTCGACAAAAGCAGAGTATCGGGGAACAGTTAAAGCAACATGTAAGGCAGTATGGCTACTGAGGATCCTTTCTAACATGAAAATGTCTCAAGCAAGGCCTTCACCCTTGTTTTGTGATAACCAAGGGGTGTTAAAGCTTGCCACAAGTCCAGTCTTCCACAAGCACACAAAACATGTAGAGCTTCATTGTCACTTCATCCAACAGCTTGTTGAAGATGGATCAATGATGCTGCAGTATGTTCCAACTAAGGACCAGACTGCAGACATTCTCACCAAGTCCCTAAGTCCAAACAAATTTGTAAAATTTAGGGGTAAAGTTGGTGTAGTTAGTAGAATGACCATTAAGGGAGGGTGTTAAAGTAATTGTTATATTTAAGGTCATCTTAGTCGTTTAGTTTACTTTCAATTAACTTATATTGTTTTGAGTAAGTTTTAGCAACTTTTTGTTTATTGCTTTAGTTGTCGATTGTTTCTTTTTAGAAACATCGTCTCGTGATTTATTATTAAAGGATTATTCCTCTCCTTGTTTTAATTAAACAATTACCATTTCCCTTTCTTCTTATTCCTTGTCCTAGTTTTCATCATGTTCCTCCTATTCCTCATATTATTCATGGTTGAATGTATTTTCTTCTTTCTTAGTTTAAAATGCACCTTTATGTAATATTGGTCTTTTGGCTATTCAACACTACGAAAATCACTACCTTTGTTGAAAGTAGCATCTTGCAAATGCATCGTTTTTGTAATGTCCCTTGTGCGCGGCTGGGTGCGTCCCGGTGGCCACCTGTCCTGCGGGCTTGCGTAAGACTCCAGATTCTCCAGTGGTGGCTTCGGTGGTGAAAGATTCCTCCCTAGTTGTTGCCCTTAACACCCTGGGTAGCCGCCCTTACTAACAGGCCGGTCTTTTGGTGTAGTGGTTGGGCCTTAGTGGTACGGAGCCGGGTCGAGAATCGAACGCCAGTGGTGGTGTAATGTCCCCAGCGCCGTTGGTGCATCCCGGGCCCACGTGTCCGGCTTCGCGAAGACTCCGTGATCGTTGGCTTCCGGTGGTGAAAGATTCCTCCCTAGTTGTTGCCCTAACACCTGGGTAGCAGCCTTACTAACACAGCTTTGGTGTAGTGGTTGGGCCTTAGACTAAAATATTCCCTTAATTTTTTTCTCAAAATTTAACACACAAACCAGCAACAAGTCACTGATTAGCGTTAGCTCCAAAAGCAAATCAGCATGGAAGTAACTCTAACCAAGAATGTTCACCAAGATCCCAATGTGGGCGAGGTGATAGCATATGGTCAGAGGATCATTAGGAGTAAACTGAACTGAAATTACAATTCATCTGCTGATGCAGGCATCCACAAGCAGTGGGGATACTCCACTTATTCAGTGGGTGAGATTATTACATTATTAAAGGCGGCAAGCCAGCCATTTAAATCCTCACTTCCACTTATTAACGTGGGGGGAATACAGTCCACACAACCACTTATTTAGTGGGGGGAAACTTACAATTAAGAAAGATGATTATTTAAACTCAACCACTCAATCGTGGGAGTATGAAATTTAAACTAATTGCAGCAAATAAAATAAATAGCTGTTAGTACTACTAATCAGCTTTACAATGAATTAAACAGCTGCAAATAAGAAAGATATGCTTCCAAATCAATCAATGGTTAGAGTAACACTTCCTCTAACTCTTACAATACAATAATGATATAGAAATGAAGCTCAAACCAGCATTATATCAAAACTAACAAGTCTGATCAGAAATAGAGAATACAGAAAATTAGACCAGCAAACTGTACATCAATGAAATGCACATAACTTTATCAATTTACCTCCAAATTGAGTGAAATCAATTGCAATGAACCTCTAGAGGATAGGCGCCCATGTCATGATGATGAAACAGCTTCAAAAAGCAACCATTAATTTACTTGCACAATTCTCAATGCTCCCAACATGGTACGGCCCTTAGCAAGGGCGATTTTGCAAGAATAAAAAAAAATACTTTGAAATAAATTCTGATCTTCTATGGGAAGGGGCCCATGTGCTAGGAATGCATATCTTCAATACCCAGAAGCAAATAAAATTCATACTAAAAGTTGTATACAAAAATCACTTTCAGCCATGATAAACCAGCAACATAAAAACTGGAAATATCTCACCAAAACTCCACAATAATGCTCAATATGTACTTTTGGATGAAGCACACTCTCAATCCACCACCTAGGGAACCATAGTTGCAGGCCCGAAGAATGGAGTAAATTTGCTAAGCTTTCCCTTAGCCAGATTCTGGATTCATTCCAACAGCGTAACTTTGCTCTTCAAAAATATGCATAATCAGCTCTTCAAACAGCAGCAATATATAAACTTCAATTGGCAAATGAAGCAACAAGAACTCTTCGAATTCCAAGAAGTTGAATCACTTCAACTTCCAAAAGGGATGCCACCTTTTTGCATTTTACTTTTTGAAATAATATAATATTACTCAACCTCCTTTTCACTTTGCAACAATAAAGCATTTAATAAATTATTAAATGCATAATTGACCCCCTTAATGGCCCCTCTTTTAAAACAACATAAAGTTATTACTCCTAGGCGTGGGGTACAACTGAGAAACATGAAATTTGACTAAGTATAAAAACTCAGTCCATGGAGATAACCAAATCCAATGCCAATACTGAAATTGATGGATAGCAAGATGACTTGAGTTGAGCTGCTGATGATGCTACTGCCAAATTTAGACTTACTAAAAATAGCCAACTGCTATAAATAGTAAGTTCACATCAAAACAATAGATAGCCAAACTGAACACTAACCTACAAAGGATTGAACCGCTGCTAGACAAATACTGCCAAAAGATAGACTTGCTAAAAATAGCAACTGCTATAAATAGTAAGTCTGCACAACATCCTCTGAACGCCAACTGAGCAATATCTGAAAGAGGAAACCCTAATTTTCCACCTTAGCTTAGCCTACGGATTTCCGGAAATAGGCTAAATCCTATTGAAGAGTGTAGGACCAAAATGGGGACATTACAGTTTTTTGTGTTAATGGATTCCAAAGCTTATATCCTTTAACATTTTCACCATAGCCAATAAAAACACACTTTTCAACTTTAAAATCTAACTTCAACTATTTTTATTTAGGCACATGAACAAAATGTCACTACCAAACTCTAAGATATGCAAGAGAAGGCTTTTAACTTATCCCAACTTCGTAAAAAGTCTTATCAACAAGAGCATATGTGAGATACACCCCTCTATTAGATTACATGTAATACTAACAATGTCAACCCAAAATCTCTATTATAAGTTAACATTGCTTAACATGCTTCTAGCTCTTTCCATTAATACCTTATACATTCTCTCAACAGCCCATTTTTGTGCAACATGTATGGAAATACTTTCTGATTTAGTCTTATTTTGTTTACAAGATTCTTCAATTTTCGTCGATCAAAACTCTCCCCATTATCAATTCCAAAAACTTTTATCTTTCTTCTCATTTCCAACTTTAAATTTGTTAAAAATATAAATGTATGCTTTTGAAAGCAAGCCCAAGTTCTTCTATAGAAAACAACAAAGAGATTTGGCACAAGATGGTACACCTATCAGACCAAACACATTGCTATGTATCAACTCTAAACTCAAATGCTTCTAGTGCTACAAGAAAAAAGTTTAACCCTTTTTTTGCCAAACAAACAATGCTCACAAAAATTGAAAACAAGATAATAATTACCAAATTCCTTAACTGTATCTTTATTCCAATGTTACACGAGGATGTACCCCCTAGATTTTTTCAACTATTCCCATCCCTAAGATGTTTTGGGGACAGTGGAACAGCTAGGAAACATCCCTAAAGCCATCTTCGATTGTCAAAAGATAGGGGACATTTGAAAAATTCCAAAAAATGGCAGGAGAAGGCCAAGGAATGTCTAGCCATCACAAGAGCAACCTGAAATATCCCAACTGAAACATACACAAATTTTCTGATTTTTGCAACACAAATTTAAGCCCTAATTTTCTGATTTCAAAATTCTGCTCAAACCCTAATTTGCTGATATAAATTTCTGCGTTTAAACATGCATAAACAGCAGCATTTAATCTTTCCAATGACATCAAAATCATATATCTGTCTAACCACGAATAGGAATGTAACCATCACAATGGACTATCAAAAACATCCACAAACAACATGCCAAATTCTGATAATCAATTGTTCAGTTTGCTGCTACAAACCAGACGTATCTATTGATGCAATTTCACAATGCAATGAGCTCCAAACATGCCCAGCAACATACAGAAGTTTGCTGATATGAAGAAGCCCCAGGTTCTGGGGTAACAATGATCTCCTACCCTAACCCTGGCTGGGTGAATTCCTCCAGCTCACACCAATGCAAATAAAATGCAAATATTTGATGATAAATGACTCCAAAACCCTACCACAAGGGTGCGCTGGCCTATTGGTCTGATTGTAGGGTTTGCAACCCTTGAAAATCTGAAGTGAACCTTCCAACTTGCCTAAATTCACCCCTCCAAACTAGTCACCCATGCTGATGTAGAAATCTGAGCATGAAACTAACAAAATCACCATTGAAGTGCAAGTGAACCTCCATCATGAAGTCCTCAATTGAAGAGCTAGGCTTTTGTCCAGCTCCTCCAATATTCTCAAGGGTTTTCGTCCTTAGAATATTTGCCTAAGTGCAGATCAGAAAAGCCGAGATAATTTGAATGATCTCAAAAGCTTCCAAATGACCTTGTATTTATATCAATCCTCCCTTATGACTCCCAATCTGGCCGACCCAACTTGGGAGCCAAGTTTGCATTTTAAATTTGTTTTTAATTTATTTTTTATTCCTCCTTTTTGGGTGCCAACCTGTTTTTTTATTTTTATTTTATTTTTTTATTATTTTTTCTCCTTATTTCTCCAAAAGCAGCCACCCAAGCCCAAATAAAAATATAAAAAATATTTTGCTTCCTCCAAAATTCATGATAAATCACTTGAACCCTTTTTCCATCATCTCCAAGCCAAATAAATTTTATTTAGGCCAAACAGAATATTTTCTCTATTTTCCAAGGCCCCAAAATTCAAATTTAAATCTTATTTAATCTCCTTCCCTAGGGTACCAAAACTCAAAATGATAAAACATTATTTTTCCTTCTTTCTCATGCTCACCCAAAGGGGACATTACACAACCACCTATTATCCCCTACGACCCAACAACAAAAAGGTCAGATCTTTTTTTAGTAGGAAAAACAGGTATCAAACTTTGTACCAATACTGGTTGTTCCATTTGGCATATCAAATGTAAAAATCAAGTCAAAGCTACTACTAATATATTTTTTTTACTTAGTTATATCTTTCAGCTCATCAATGTAAACACATATTAGAAATTAGAAACCCCACATATTCAATGCAATAGTTGGTTTGACAAAGATCATTTTAAGTGTGTCCACAAGAGTGCCAATCAAAGAATGAAATATAATCTCTATTCTTGGATGTAATGTGTCAAAATGTTTGAATCTCTAACATTGCCCAATCTTAGTTATCACAAGCAACTAAGGCTTGTAATTACCTCCTTTGTATAATATAAATATTTATGTTAAAAAACAAAAAACACAAGGTTGTGACTCGTGATAATGAAATTTTGCCTTGGATCTTTGAATAGATATTCCAAATCCATCTTTGAATAGATATTCCAAATCCAAGTATTTCACATATTTAGGGCATGGCTTGATGAGACATGCTTGGTAGAAACACACCATCTACTTAACTGAGAGATTCTATATCAATCCTACAAAGTAGGAATGATCTATTGTCACTTTCATACTTATGTTTTTTTTGTTTTTGGAAAACCAGATTCAAGTGTGAACATAAATGTTAAATCTATTGACATTATGCATTTGTCCAATGACAGTTGTAACTTTAGCCTTTGGGCATTTTGTTGTAAATATTATATAATATACATACTCATTGACAATAAGCAATGACATTTTAATAACTTTTGTCAACTCTCATGTGAATTCTCAATTCTGTCTAATGTTACATAATATGGTTCTAAAATGTATATGATTAATGCCTTCTATAATAATTGAAATTGATTACGTTTTTTTAGTTTTCCCTATTGTTAATTGTTGTCCCCTAAAAAGGGCCTCACATCCCTGACCACCCCAAAAATACATCCCAACATCCCCCCTGCCATCTTCATCCCATAAACACTATAGCATAGTGTTATTTTGTTCAGTTTTCATTCCCTTCTCCCCAATAAGACCGATCCTCTAATGCCTGCCACAACATTGACTTTATAGATGGTTCATTTCCATTTGTCATAGTCATGGCAGAGTTACAAAAAATAGTAGCATTCAACTTAAACAAAGTTCCTAACAAAATGCTTTTTACCAAAACCAACACTCCCATTGCTCATTTTACAACCATTTTTATAAAAAGTAATATGCACACCACCATAATTCATCTAAAAAACAGACCATGAGCTAATCCAATGCCCTTCATGAGCAGTCAATAATCGCAAAATAGAAAGTAACTCCCAATGTATAAAAGTCCACCTTTGAATCATCCAATAGGGGTGCTCCACTTCGGAAGCATTTAAGGCGATTGCATGTGCCATATAGGCATGTAAGTGTAACTAACTAGTCAACTAATCAAACTAGGCACTCCAACTTGGAGTGTAACTCCTCTTCGAAGATGTTTCTATGCACTACCCCAAAGAAACAATCCAAGATGCTCTTTCAAGTCTACTTTGTAACCCCCTTCCATAATCACTTGGGCAATGTTAGAGTATGTCATACATGGGATCTCAAGATTCTCCCATGTAATGCACACCGCTTGAGAAGAACCCAACATTACAATATATACAATATTAAATAATTACAATTGTTCCTACAACTTTGCAAGGTGGTACAACACAAAATCCTAATAGTTAGCATCTTCTTTAATAGGACCCCCATTTTTGGAAGAATTCTCATTAAAATGGGAGGATAAATGCAACTTTGTAATGAAGAGGACACCCCTAAATTTGCTTTCAAGGTATGCACAAAATTACTAGCTTGAACTTTTCGATGTTAACCTTTCTCTTAAATGCTGAAACCCAATGTCTTTTTCTATTAACTTGAGGCAAATTGAAGCTTTGAGTGTTTGATCCCCTCATCCTCTTCACCAATTGATTGTGAAGTAGTGTACCTCATAAATATCATCATTATCATAATCATCAAAAACTTCGACTCTATGGTATGAGTTAAAAAGGTGTATGCAAATTTCACATGCTCCTTTCATCTCACAAGAAATTAAAGCCAATACTTCACTAACCTCAAACAACTATTGTATAACCCCAAAACCTGAAACTTTTGCTTCCAGGTTATAAAGCTCAAAACAAGCTTCCCAATGGTTCTAACAAGGCCCCAAAGGGCAGCTCAACCAAAACATTTATGCCACCCAAATGATTGTCACAATTTCGCTTTCAATTCCACACAATTATGAACTATGATAAAAACTAGGAAGAAAAAAAAAATAACCCTGTTTGCCTTTAATCAATCACTACCTACCACTTGTCATGATTTATTTTCCACACATTCTTTGAAAATTGATTTGATAAAAGATTGACAAGTGCCAACCATACAACAACAGTAAACATTAATGCAGAAATAGAGGTCTCTAGGCTTGTACTTGGGACCTCATGGTGTAATACCAACAGCTTAACAAATTGGGCTACAACATTACCAATACTTTAGGGTGATTCCTAAAATTTTAGTAACCAACAGTACTCGCTGTGATTAACTAACCTTGAACCTCCTCAATACTACCTCGATTATCTTCACTTCATCTATAACTACCTCTTGTCATTTGGTAGCTCTTTTGCCACTTACAACCAACACTTCGCTGGCTCTACTCATGCATCCTCAATGCTTCATAAACTTTTCTCTACCAAGCACCAATAAACATCCTACTCCTTACCACTCTCAAAATTACCTCAGTAAGTTTCTAATAGCATCATCTCCTTGAGGGCCACCCTTATGTGATTGGAAAAACCCAACTCTTATTGTTTCTCAAGCAATTCTACAAGGTGGTGTGGTAGCCACCGCCTCTAGTGTTGCTTGATTGCATCCAAGTTTTTCCTTTACACCACTGTTATGGCTCCTCCCTAGTCAATTGAGCCTTCCCCTAAATGGTGTTGTCACTATGTTAGGTCCTTCATGGGCAGCATAAGCAAAAATTGTCCCTTTGCTTCACATTGCCACCACTACTAATGGCAATTCAAAATATTTTTCTTTTTAGTGTGGCATCACCACAAAAACACTTAGCCTTAGCCACCAAGCTACACAATTGATAGTTTGGTTAGTGACTTCAAAAAATTAAATTTAATTTTCAAATTCACCAATTTTAGAAAGAAGATGGCAACACTTTCAATATACAATCTGTACGCGAAAACAGATGATGTATAAAAAAGAATAGAACTATACCCTTTTAATGTTTTATGTGGATTCTTGAAATGCAAGCAAGTGGGAGGATTCTTTACATAGTTACAAGACTCGAACTTGGCAAGCTACTTTTTCACTCAAACTTAGACTCAGCACTCAAACTCAGCCAGGACTCAACATTCAGGCTCAACTAAGACTCAGAAAAAAATTATAAAACATGAAATATATACATTTTTAAGGATTTAAAGCTTTTATTATGCACCCTTCAATAATAGACTTTAACATACTAAATTAATCAAACAAATGCTTCTTTGATCACATACACAAGTATATCACTCGACCCAACATCACTAGCTCTATGTGAGATGCTGGGCTTGTATATGTGAGATGCTGCACTCATATCTCAAACAAGTTTGCAATGTTGCTATAGCCATAGGTGCATTACTCAAGACAAGATTGACTTGGTGAACCAAAAGTATAAATATAATTCAATTACTTGGAATTTAATTGGAAAACAGTCATAGAATAAAAAAATGTTGCTTTTTCATCTAGTATGGCCCAAAATGATTTTTATTTTTTTCTCTTTGAAACTGTAGTGCGGGTCTAGGAGCAGCAGACCCCAACAATGTTGAAGTGTAGCACCTCTTGCAGGGATCTGGGGGCAACACCCCTAGAGGAGTCCAAGTGCAGCACCCATCTTGGGGTCCGAGGATCACTAAGCTTAAATCAAGGCCTTTGAGACCACACAAACCTTCATGGTGCATGCCATTTTTCATAAGTTTATCATTCTAACCAAGCTTGGATGCACATATACATCATGTAATGTCCCCAATTTTTAGTTTGTCCAACTCCTATTTTGATCAAACTAGCTTAGTGTTTGATGAGAGGAACTCCAAGGTTCCTGGAGCATGCAGGTTGTGATCTGCAGGGATGTTTGTTTTTTGCTAGTGAGCTCAATTGGTCTTGAGGACTTTTCCAACTTTTGGTGTGTTCTCCAAGATTCTTGGAGAGAGTGTCTATTTATAGAAAGTCACTCAGCCGATACCGATCATCATTATTCATCATCAATATCATTCAAGTATAGTCAAATTTTGTTTCCGATGTTGTTTGGTGGTTTTTGCAACTCGGGTGAATTACTGAGCTTTAATTTCATTATCAGTAAAAGCAACTTAGTGTAATAGCTCGTTGTAAAGAGAATTAAAAGTTTTAACATGGACGCTTGAAAAAAAGACCTTGCATATCAAATATAATCATTATTTCATAAAAGGGGTCTTTTGGAGCACAAAAAGGGTTCTTTTATTAAAAAAGTGAATTTAAAAAATACATTTTCTAGAAAGTTCGACAAAAAAAGTATAAAAGGAGATTTAGAGAGCTCACTTGGATATGCAAATTATTTTATTTCTTGTGAAACCCTTATGGTTTTGTGGGATTGTGGGATTGAACCTGGTTCATCTCAGCATTCTTGAGAATGAAAACCCTCTTGGAGAAGATTAGTCACGGTGATGAAAGATCCTCCATGGTTAATACTGTGTGATTCATTCAGAGTCACAATTTGTGCAGGAAAGGTTTGCTAGTAGATTTACTTCAGAATTGTGCTGAATGCTAAAGGTTTGGAGCAATTTCATAGAAAGATTGTTTGTGTGTTGAATGTTTCTGATTAGAGGGTTTGATGGTGAAATTCCCTTGTCACAGTTGAAACAAATATAATGGGATTTGTGCAAAATATTATATTTGTTAGTGTAGATTGAAAGAAGATTTATAAGCGTATTAAAATTGTTGATTTGTGCTTGTTTGGAAATGGATGCCATAAGGTAAACAATAAACTTAAGTTTGTTTGAATGTTGAAGCAAATCACACTCTTTAGTGGAGTCACATTTTGATTAAAGGAAGATCAATTCCTTGTTTTGAATGCTTGTTGTTGAAAGGTATGAAGCTAGTGGTATAAGAGACTCATGTGGGGGTCAAGAGCAGATCGGGATTGCAGCGTTGAGATTGTTGAGGTTAAAAAGGATGGAATGCAGCACTATAGATGCCAAGCACTTAATGTCGGAAAAAGAGTTGAAGTCACAGCAATAAGCTTTGCTGTTAGGGGCAGTTTTCAAATAGTTTGGAGTGGACTAAAGGGAGATTTCTGAGTTTTACCAGCTACAAATTCAATTTGTGAAGCTACAACAGTTGAACATTGCTGTTTGGAGAGGACTGAAGTTGTGTCCAGGCAGATATACTCATAGTCTCATCTACAGCACTCTTATCTCAAGCTACAGCAGCATACATTTGTGTGACAGCGGTATAATATCACTGTGGGTCATTTTCTTTGGCAGTGTAACACTGCTGTTGTAATCAGGACTAACAGCAAAAATTGATGATCAATATAATGCTGGAGATTAAGGTTAGATTGTCATTATCTATTAGATTCCTTTGTGCATGTAACACTGCTGTTGTAATCAGGACTAACAGCAAACATTGATGATTAGAGGGTTTGATGGTAAAATCCCCTTGTCACAGTTGAAACAAATATAATGGGATTTGTGCAAAATATTATATTTGTTAGTGTAGATTGAAAGAAGATTTATAAGCGTGTTTAAATTGTTGATTTGTGCTTGTTTGGAAATGGGTGCCATAAGGTAAACGATAAACTTAAGTTTGTTTGAATGTTGAAGCAAATCACACTCTTTAGTGGAGTCACATTTTGATTAAAGGAAGATCGATTGCTTGTTTTGAATGCTTGTTGTTGAAAGGTATGAAGCTAGTGATATAAGAGACTCACATGGGCGTCGAGACCAGATTGGGATTACAGCGTTGAGATTGTTGAGGTTAAAAAGGGTGGAATGCAGCACTATAGATGCCAAGCACTTAATGTTGGAAAAAGAGTTTAAGTCACAGCAATAAGCTTTGCTGTTAGTGGCAGTTTTCAAACGGTTTGGAGTGGACTAAAGGGAGACTTCTGAGTTTTACCAGCTACAAAATTCATTTGTGAAGCTACAACAGTTGAACATTGCTGTTTGGAGAGGACTGAAGTTGTGTCCAGGCAGATATACTCATAGTCTCATCTACAGCACTCTTATCTCAAGCTACAACAGCATATATTTGTGTGACAGCGGTATAATATCACTGTGGGTCATTTTCTTTGGCAGTGTAACACTGCTGTTGTAATCGGGACTAACAGCAAAAATTGATGATCAATATAATAACGAGAGATTAAGGTTAGATTGCCATTATCTATTAGATTCCTTTGTGCATGTATATGTTTGACAAAATGCTAATTCATTTCCTTTGGTAATATTATGCAAACCTGGTTGGAATACATTTCTATATGTATGTTTAACTTTCTGAAAACAAAACACGTTGAAATACATTGAAACCAACAAAAGGCAAAGCGTTTGACAAAAAATGCCTGCATGATAGGAGATAGGAAACTTTGTGGTTGTTGGAAAAAAAAGTTGGTTTCAATTTAGGGGTGGTCATGACACATCAGTTTTAATTATTGTGTATTCAAAGCAACATATTTTAGCAATACATTAAGCTTTTAACCCTTTTTTGATATTATAAAACAGTTTTTCATTGAGCAATACATTATCAATTCAGATTTGCTCTCCACACTTGATATCAGAGAAACATAAATGAGAAGAAGACCACATTCCACGAGTGAGAGGATAAGCTATATAGGACTCCTGCCCAGCCATTGAACATCCTACTTCTCAAAGAAAATGCACCAAGGTTAAGCGCAAAGATAATTGTAATCTCCAAGCATATCATTCAGCCTGACTTTAAACATATTGCTATCATTTCCAAAGTCTAACAATAAGGGACCTTTGGACATATTGATGTAATTTTTTTTTGCTTCATTTTTTTTATTTCTGCAGGTGATTAGCCAGTTCAGTTTCAAGGACAGATCTCGTTGGGTAAACAGGTCCTGGCTCTTCTAGACTCGTTTGCATTTGCCCACTTCATGACTCATTGAGCCTAGGCAATTCTTGTAACTATTATTTTTCAACCCCCCAACATTAAAGAATTATAAGACATTCTTTGCACCAAAAAATCCATTTGTTTATATCTATCAATGTTTAGAACACATTTGATAGAGCTTGCACACACTAAAACACAGAATTTGTTTCTCCTTCAAACATTGAATTGAAACTCCAGTAGCACTTCATAAGCAATGTAGTCAAGTGTAATGAAAATTTCACTCCATAAAAAAAAATACATGAGATACATGAAAGAGAGAAGGCTGGGGACGGGGGGGCAAGATATGGATGGTGGATCTAGTGTGCCAACTAGTGATTTAGCACGAGCATTTGAATGATGAATAAAGCATAAGACATAACTCTCATCTATGTCTAAGTATGAAGTCACCTTATCTTGTATGGTTATCTCTCTCATGCCAAGTCTACTGGCCTACTATTGAGTAGGGAAGAGTAAGCCAACACCAAGGTTGGTTTAATATAAACCCAAATACCAAGCTACCATATACTTGTACCTAATAGGTTCAGCGCTGCAAAAACCTAATGAACACCACATGTTGTGCCTCAAGAGGATAATATCCAAACCCCAAGCATCTCAAGGAATTCCCACAACAGGTGATCAATGAGCTCAACAAGTTAAGTTTACAACATGCAAATCTGCACTGACATATTTCGTCAAGTATTTTGCTTGACTTATCATTATTTATGCTGATGTCTTCTTTCATGAGATGTCTTGCTTGAGGCATAATCTTATCAGGTTTTGGGAGTTCCCTTTCATCACAGGTTAAATTTTATTTGTCATAAATCAATTTGTTGTCTTATTGATGAGATGTCTTGCTTGAGGCATAATCTTATTAATTTTCAACTTTTGTGCATGTATTGCAATAACTTTGTAAGTTCTTAACCGTTACAATAACTTTGTATATACAAAAATACCAACAGACTATATAACTGATAATAGTGACTCTAACGAATACAATTAAGTACATTCAAACATATTGAAGTAACTTTGAAAAATAAAATATAGGCCACATGAAGAATACACTGTGACATATCTAAAATCTGCAGTAGAATGCCATTGAATGTGAAACAAACATTTGAATTATCATCATGAATAATAGGATGTCTTTTTCTCTTTTAGGGAATGAGATTCATATTGTGAGTATAGTGTATACAATCATTAATTCATAGAGTCTGGCCTTACAGTGATGGTTATGGATATGCTGGGTTGGGGGCACAAGTATCCCTGATCACCCACATAGCCATTCTAACAGGATCCACTATCTTCCACCATAATTATATATTGCCAGCATGGGGATTGTAAGGTTGTACAGATGTATTTTTAGTGTGCCTGGTCGAAAAGTTTTCAAAACTTATAGCCAAAGGAATACACCTCATTAAAATATGACATAATTATTTGACACCATTAAACCTTGATCCAAGCTCCCCATAGATAAACAGTGATGAATTTCATGCAACACTGACAATAAGGATTTTAGTCCTCAAGAGACTCACTGTTGGTCACACCATTATTCCTCCCCTTTGGATGGTAGTAAGGCTTAATCTCCACATACCTCTTTTGCATGAACCTAACCCTCTTCTTTATATGCTAAGTAGCCGAATCGCTGGGTTCCTGCCATCATACCTGATTCCGAATCATTTCGGAATCAGAATCGGGTTCGAATTGCTGTGGGTAACATCTAGAATGGAAATTTGTGCTCTCAAAACGATTCTGTCAAAAGCCCGTCGATTCCAGACGTTTCAGAGCATGACATGGAGTTTTTGGACCAATTCCAAACCGTTTCTGCACGATTTACCTTGCAAAATAAAATAAATCCGCTGCCGCCCTATTTCATTTCGCTGAGCCACTGCATTGTTTTTGCCTGGGCGTGGAGCATTGTTGTTGACCACGCATTCACGGGCAACTTTATCTAAATTTGATTTTTTTAGGTTATATGATATTATTAATATGATAGATTATAATAATATCATAATAATCGATTAATAGTATTAGATTATTAATTATTAATAATATATATTATAGTTAGATTGTATTAGAAATTTAAAATTAATAATAATATAGATTATAGAATAATAGACTTATAGTACTAGAGTCTTAGGCTATAATAATATATAATATTATTATTAAAATTTAATATTATTAATAGACTAATAGTATATAGATTATAATTTGTATAAATAATAATATTGTAGATTCTAATAATAATAGATATTATTTATTATTATATTCTAGATTTATCATAATAATAATATTATGGACAGTATAATAAATTAATAATAATACGGATTATAGAATATTCAATATATGTTAAATTATATATATATATATATGAATATTTTATTATATTTGTACGGACATACCCGTACCCAACCACACCAAAAAATTTGTCGTACCAATGTACCACATCCACATACCCGCACCCGATTCGGCAACTTAGTTTATATGTTATACAAGTACAAGGAGAGGAGTCCAGCTTGGCAGTTTGGCTGGGTATACAGGTGAATGCAGCCAGCAATTTGAGTGCCAAACATGCGTGGAAGCCTACAATGACTTCTACAAGCCTGAAATATGCATCTTACCAATGTTCAGTACTTTGTTATGGACAATCTGAACCTAGACATTGAACGAGACTCACCTACAGATGCCTAAATGCTAATTTCCTGACATATGGTTGTCAAGTATTATTTTCCAAGTGAAGATGCAGATGCACGGGATATAAATCAAAATAGCTTGTGATAGATCAATAGTTTGAAAAAGGTTTATCAATCATTTTTTTTAACTAAAAGCTTTCTTTTGGGGATAAGGTATTAAAGTATTATTGTAATATTTAATGGTCATCTTTGTTGTTAGTTTACTTTAGTTAGTTTTAGCAATTTTCAAATTAGTGTTTTAGTTCACAACTGTTTCTTTTTAGAAACATCATCTTATAAACTATTATTTAAGGAGTATTCCTCTCCTTTGTTAATATTGAATAAGATCAATTAATTACCATTTCATAAGGGTCATGAAGATTAACATGCCGCACTTGTAAGTACACTTCACACAGGGTTCTACAACAATGATGCATAACAGAACATTGTGATACCTAGATTAATGGAATCATAGTGAGCACTTGTATGACAGTCATAAATATATTGAACACAAGTCATTGTGGAGTTTGGTCATATTAGGGACCTTCACACTAGCAGAAGTGATCATATTCTTGAATGTTGTTATTGTTATTTATGCACTTCACTTATCAAACTTGACATAATGATAGCAAGCTTAATCAGCATTGCATGTGTTCCAATAGTCCTTCCACCACATGAGCTCTTTTGTAATTAATAATTATCAATGATATATAACATTAAAATATAAAAATGTTACATGCTTAAAAACTACAAAGAAAAACGCTTATAAAATGTCTCTATGAGCATAATCTTTATAAATCCCTGAAGAATTCAATTCACATTTAATACGAATATTCTCTATTAATGTTCAGGTTCTAATCTTGTTAAACTTTTTGCATTATTTGCATTACAAATAGAATTTTTGCTGTTGCAGTGAAGCTGCCAGATTCAGAAGTATGCAGGCAACACAATAGGATACATGCGAATAGAAGAATATTCATGGCTTTCTCAATGCTGTAGACCATACCGTAACTCTAGCAAACAGCTTAGTATTCAAATAATTCAAGTCTGCACTAATTATCAAATGTGCCTAATAAATTATGTAATTAAAGACTGCAAACAATAATAATAAAACTCAGACCTTGTGCAAATGAAAGGACATTTCTCCAACTTCAATCAGGATGTCACTAGGAAGCCCTGTCGTACAGAACCTGCAGAGATCACATTTTGCTGTGAATTAGGAAGTGGGGTTGAACATTATACATGTTGGAGATGGTAGAACTTTTATAAGTGATATCATAATTCAATGCAACTATTGAACAAAGTTTATAGTCAATAACAAAAACTTACAAATAAATATAGCTGTTAGATGTCTCAACTTTAAGTTAAAAAGCAAATTGTGTATATCATAATTAAAAGGAAGATACAATCATGATATAAACTGTCTCATAGTGATTTTATATTAAAAGGACTAGAAGAGAGGTTTGAATGCAGACAGCTTTCAAGATGAACTTTGAAACTGTATATGGACCGCCCTAAAGGAGAAAATGGTTCCCTTTATAGGCAAGATTATGTGCACATGACAATTATGTCTTTGGTTAAAAAGGTAGATACCTAGGAGACCTTGAAAACACCTGTTTGCTAACAAAGGGAAATAAAGGATAAAGTTATAAACAAATGAGCATATCAAACTTTAAAGGAAATAATAAACAAGAACTGAAAACAAGAGCAGGAATTATGCAAGCTTATCCCTAGCTCAGGAGGATGCTCGCAATTTTTTGCTGAAAAGAAAGGATCAAGGTTTTGTAAAAGAACCCTAACTCCTGAATACAGCATACTGCGGATATAAACCTGAGCTTTTAATCAGTGGAGTTCAACTTTACCCAATCAAAAACAATTCTCTATTCCAATTTTATTTAAACTAGACGACCTACTCACAGAATATTTAAGGAAACATTGAAAGACATTGTAAACATTATTACAGTTTATATCTAACCATTTGAAAGTCAGCAAAAGAGGACAACAGAAGTTTTTGTAAGACAGCAGAGCAGAACACAAGAAAAGACATCCAGACTCTTCACCAATATAGTCTTGTTAGATTATATTTAGATATAAGTTATAACTGGAATAAGAAAACACAGTTATGAAATGTCCCAAACAATCCAACAGATAAAAATTAAAATCTGAGCAAAATGAAAGTTTGTGTACCATATCGACAAATATCGGAAACAGAAAGATAATTGCAGTGCTACAAAATAAATTTCTAACATGAAGTGGAAAGGCTCTTCCACTGATGGAATCCAAATGCATACCAAAATAGCAAAAAGCCAGTAAAATAGAGATAGGTTAAGAGAAACACCCATCTCACAACCAGACCCACACTTGTAGCATCAAGAAATAAAAATGAGGAAATATGAGAGAACTTTTATAATTAGGGAAAAAGGGGCAAAACTTATAAGTCCAAATTCAAAACAATAACAATTTCTGTGTCGATGGCCGCAATAAGGACATTGTTTTTCCCAGTGCATCTCACGCCAATCCTTGGCATTATCCAAATTGTCATGTCCCCGAAATAGAACACTAAAGTATAAAAATAACTAAGCATTGAAATGCAAATAATTTAATAAACAAATAAAATAAATAACAAAATACATATTAAAAATATAAATACAAATATTAACAATTTAATTTAATTATAAATATTTAAAAATATATATATAAAAACTAATATAAAAATAAATATATTAAAATAAGAAAATAAATTGCAATCCCATGCAGGCTTGCAGCGATTAGAATTGTATTAAGTTAGCAAAATAAAATGTTTGAATGGGCAGCGATTACCTTATACTTACATGTCAATAAGCAGCAATGGAGTTTATTACAAAGGCAGAACTCATAACCAATATGCAGCGATTACATTATGCAGACTTCAATTTAATTAAAATAAAGACAGTAATCGTGGCATTAACAGCCATTAAGGGGCAGCATTGGGTTTGAAGGGATATGTCCCTTAAAAAGATAAGAGGTGAAAGAAGGTGACTCTTCCCCGATAAGATATAAAAGGAGAAACATGTCAAATGGGGAGGAGCACCAATGAAGAAATATGATTTGGAAAAAATATGAAAGATGGAATGAATATAACTCTAAGCTGGATACAGTTCAGGACAGCCTTGATTTTTGTATATGGACCTATAGAATGTGACCCAGATATGGGTTTGTACATGGGTACTGCCAGATATGGTATTCATTCCATATCAAGGCGTATTGTATATATATCCAGTCTTGAATACACAGATACATGTATCTGGACAGGGGAGGGAAAGTATCCCACAAATGTGGCAAAAACAGAAAACATCCATATTAAGTAAGAAAACTCCAAATTCATACTTTTCAAGCCTCAGCAATACTTGAAGCCTGAAGGCCAACTCACAGTATGACCAAAGAAGGTGAGGTATACCAAGAGTAAAAGCAAAGACCCTGACAATCTTGTAATTGAAGGGCACCTTGCAGTGTGACCAAATAAGCTTAAGAGGACCAACAGGGAAAACAAGGACCCTGCTAATATTGCACTCATGAGAAGGTAAAAGCCAAGTGCCAGTGGTGCAATAGGACAAAGAGTACAACATATCAGAATCAAAAAGCAGTTCCAATCTTCAAACAAGTGTATAAGGCAATAGAAACGTTATATATTTTAAGATTGTTTCCTAGCAGAAATCAAGAAATGTCAAAATTAAAGTTTTGACTAATAATCGTGAATATAGTCAACGAGGCTGCAAAGAGATCCATATCTTGCTCTAATTTATACCATGTCTTTTTCTGTCTATTTGCATTGCCATTGAGACATGATAGGGATGTAAGCCTTGCACCAGTAAATGTGCAGAGTTTTAGATTTTATTCCATAGAATCACATGGCCTTCAATCGGATCTCTCCTTTCTTCCCCACTCTATCTTGTATGCAAAGCTGGATGTGATGTAAATACTCTCTCTCTGCTTCAATAATTTTCTCAAAAGCACATGATAAACTAACAAGGTAATTTGCTAAATTCACAAACAAGCCTTCCAATGTGTGTTTCTACGGTGCCTGAACATGACTTAAGTCAACCCAGAGGAACAATATATGGTGTAAAATTTTGTTATGATAAATAATTTCTATACATAATAATTAGAGTTATTTATCAAATAATACGTAAATGGGTGTCAATTACAACAAAAGATATAGGATGCTTATGTATCACTGTATACTATATACTTACACAGTATACTATATAGCTCATCAGTTTTAAGTTGTTTGCAAGGGGCCTAATGTTGTAGGATCACTATGCAGAATGTTTAGTAAACTATCACAAGCAATTCCTGAAAACAGACAAGGCTTACTAAGTATGCACTGTTTCCTCTTCGCAACTGGAAATCATGCTTTCCATGAAAGCTGCTTGCAACCTTGAAACCAAACTGATCTTTCCTGCCAACTAAATATTTTTTGACCAGAAAATCTATGCTTCCTCTGCAGTCCCGGACCAAACCTAATCAATTATTTCCTTTTCCAAATGCGGTCAGAAGCTAATTCAAAACAACTGACAAATTTTGCATGCTGTTTGTTAATGTTCATGCTTCATTCAGCCCTAATTTCAGACAGTTATTCAACTGTTTTATGAAGGAAAGAGAGGAGAATGAAAAAGAGAATACATACGATAAAGTATAAACTATTAATCCATATATATTTGGTCCTTCAAAAATTTTGATTTTTCCATTCCATATTCCCCATTCTGTGCATGCAGTTCAAAACAAAAGGTAAAGCTAGAGAAATTTTATTCTATGATTTGGTAATCACTGTTGCTACGTTCGACATTATTGTGGATCTTTGGCATTGGCATTTCCAGAAGTTTCAGAAATCAGAATAATCTTCCAAATCAGTCCCGGTAAGTAAGAAATACGGAAAATTCACCGCAAGCTAAGAAATAGCCTAAAAAAGGTTGAGGAAAAGTGGAGGAGCCACAACAATCAGGAATCTCAGAAGGTTATGAGGACGGCATTTCTTATAGTCAGGAGCGCCCACAACAAAAAGGGAAGCTCGGTGTCAGATTGCACCAATTAAAGACTATGTAGTGAGCTCAAGCGAAACTTCTTCATAATATCTGAAAGAATATTTTGTTGAGAGGTTTTATTCATTTTTGCAATTCCTGTACAAATAATCATTTTTTTAGTTAAGAGTAAAGGACTGAAAATCATTTTTGCAACTCCACCAAGTCACTCAAGACATGATCCTGGCCTCATCAGGGTTACCCACCTTGCACTCAATGTGACTTAATCATGGTGAAGTCTTTGTGAATCATTTATCTTCAACAGCAGACAAAAGGGCTGCTCTAAAAATATCCTTGTATTTGAAAACAAGAAATGCATTAAGTTTTCTTATGGCTAAATTTTATTAGTTTTAATGACATTGAAACTATTTATTTGAAGTTGGAGAAAAAAGGTTAACTTAGATATGAAAAGAGGAAAGTTACTATACCAGGCCTGTCCTTTTCGTTGGAAACCATCTGTCTTGGATCCCAGCTTCATACAAGCCATCTTTCCCAAATCTCCGTTCTGACTGGGTGTTGGCTGTCAGTTCTGATTGCTGATTCAGGTGCCCACTTGTCAAATCCTCCGAATTAAGCGGAATATCATACAATGCAGATTTCAGATCTCAAAGGAGCACATACTAGAAAGAAGGCCTCCAATCCTCGGCAGGAATGTACAGAGAAAAACGGTCCTGACAACAGACGAACACGCCCTCCCCCCCTGTTCTAAGAGTGGATAGAGTGACCTAAAAGACTGCAATACTTACAAGAATGCAAACCAAATGCTCTTATGCCACTACTATAATGGCAGAAGAGTAACACAAGAATCTCCACCAAACCTCCCATTGGGACGAAAACCCATCTCAGTATAAGGCCTAAGACACAATTAAAATAAGACCAATCCAGTTCAAATCCAATCCCAAAACCAAAACCAGTTACCCAAACTACAAAACAGCCAATACCCACTTCACTAAAAGACGCATTCTACCCACCCACTTCAATACCCATTTCAGAATGCCCGCATTTCACCACACGAATCCAAACGAAGCTCCCCAACAAACCTTCAGTGAATAAAAACAAGGCCTGCCCACTTGAAATGCAATCCAAAAACCAGCTACAAAACTCAAAAAAATACAGTACCCACTTCAGCCCAAGATACTATTCATTGACCCACTTCATACTCCCCATTTCAACACAAAAAGATTCAACCCGAACCAATGCGGTGCAAGTCCCACAAAGTCCACAGAGCTTTCCAAGCCTCCTCTTCTTCTGCAATAAAAACATAGCAATCAGAGCAGGTTGGATAAAGAAAAGTACATGTAGCTCAAATTGAATTGTTAAGTACTGAAGACAACTAAGACCATGTGCACTAAAAATAAACTAATACTACAAACAAGAAATTAAGCTCAAAGAATCATCTGTGTGTAAAAAATGTCATACCAGAGGGAAAAAAAAATACTGGTGAAAAAGGACAGATGGAATGGGCAGTAGGTACAAGGATTTTGATTTTGATTTGTAAGAAAAAGCAATATAAAAGCATATTTCAAAGATTTACTATATATATGTCTGACTCCAATGAATTTATCTGATAAATTGAGACATGTGGATCTTAATAGCAAAAGCTGCTGAGTTTATTTTTATTTTTAGAACAAGTCAATTGTTTGGAAATATAAGACAAAACACACCTCTATAAAATTCATCGAATTGTTTGGAGATATAAGACAAAACACACCTCTATAAAATTCATCGAAATAAAAAGTATATAACATGTTCCCGCCTGCATGGTCTATTGTCGAACTGAATTCATGAAGGATTTAAGAAAATATAAATAATATATGTTAACTACAGGGAATTAGCATAACAAATATAGTAAAGTGCAGGGATATGAATATATTATTTAGATTTGTGTTTTAAGTTTCATCCATTTGTGTGCTTTTGAAGTCCTCTATTGAGGTGTATTTAACATGACTCTTATGAGCGATCATTATAATTATGATATTTTTAATGCAAGTTGGTAAGATGTTTTTTTTTTTTTTATAATCATTTTAATCTTATATTTTTTATAATAAAAGGAATGATTTTGTTTTAAGGGTTAGTTTGATTGGTTGAGTAAGTGTCGTTATATGTGTGGGGTTTTTCATTAACTTTTGTTTGACTTTCTAATAAAGCAGTGTGGAGTACCATGTCTCTTTGTCGAAGAATTATAGGGGAGTGTTCTATTTTTCTTAGTTATGAAAAAGAAAATGAATCATTTTTTGACCAAAGGATTATAGTTCAATTGATTGAATGCAATTGGTGAGGGTGATAGTATGTTCTTTGATTATATCATCCACCAAGATTCAAGCCCCCAGAGATATGATATAAGAGATGAGGTTGGGATCATGCCTCGAACAACTTTAGTGAAATAGATACCCTCAATCCTTGGCTTTGAACTAAAGAGGTATCAACATAAGGTCACACTCTTGTATTAGGTAGCAAAACAATCTCATTGATGATTTGATGGATATTATTATAACTATAAGATGTTAATTTATAATATATTTTGAATCATACTATATGATCCATCATTTCATTGAAAATGATATATGAGAACTATGAATGTTAGTTTTGACTTATCACGAAATTATGAAAAGAATACTCAAGAAAAGAGAGAGGGGGAGAAAAAATTAACTCATCCTTGTTATTAATTAAAAAAAAAAATTGATAATTAAAATTAATGATATTATCTACATAATGAATCTTTTATTAAGTTAATAATTGAGTAGCACAAGTCACTCAATTACAATCCATGACTTCTATTTAGTTTTGAATGTACTTGCCAATTGCAGCGTCCCCATTATGTGCTTTTTAGAATATTTTAATAATTAATCTTTCCTATCAATTAAATATTTATCTTGATAATTAAAGATAATGACATTGTGCTTTACCTAATGAATCTTTTATTAAGTTAATAATTGAGTACCACAAGTGATTCAATTATGGTCTAAGGTCTCTATTTAATTTTGAATGTACTTGTCAATTCCAGCTTTCTTATTATGTGCCTTTTAGAATATTTTAATCTTTATTGTCTCTTTTTAAATTTGATGCTTAATTTTTATCATTTGATATTTTTTAAGCATTTTATAATAAAAGAATCCAAAGATTACAAAAGAGACTACTAAATCTCACTTTATAGTAAAGATTAAGATTATTGTAAATATCAAATTTAATTTAGAAGAAATTAAAAATCTTCATTATTATCATGATGAAATGAACTCAATCATTTAATTGTATAATATAGATATATGTCTTTGACTTCATTATATAAAATATAGTCAAAGTTACTCTTGTCTTTACTATTATTTTTTTAATCTTTTGTTCCAAAACAAATCATGGCCAAAACAATTATTTTTATGATTGGTACTTATATTATTATTATAAAGGATAAAAGTATATTCTTCATCTTTTTTCATTTTACACTCATTTTAAAGTCTTGTTTTAAGATATCATATCTCAATGCTTATTTTAACATATGTTGTCTATAAGCTAACAAAATCTAGAAAATTCATCAGTCTATAATCTTTTTAGTTCTAGTGGCTTGGACACAATTTGATTCATACATATTTCCTCACTTAGACTAGATTGCACATGCAATTGCTTCCCCTAGACAAAATCGCACTTGCAATTGTTTCCTTCAATTTAAACATTTGTTTTCACTTATTCCTAGCTAATCCTTATAAAAAATTAGACTGATGTATATATGCTCATGGGTTGACATATTTAAATTTAGTAACTAAGATGTCCTATTTGAAGATAGATCTTAAGACACAAGGACATTAAAAAAGAATTAATGGAATTAGATCACATTTTAGATCATTATCAAGTCAAAGTATTCAAGAATGGCATTAGCATTTATAGATATTACACATTAGGCATATTGAATTCATGTGTCTTTCGTGTCTATCAACATTGTGAAACCAACAAAGGGTTCTAATTTGGAGTGAAAGAAGTTTCCTGCTTCAACCCTCTCACTACATACTTTCTAAGGTGATTTTTAGCACCAACAAATCCCAAAAGCATGTATCTTCAGGAGTGAATAGGTTTCACAATTCATTGCAATATAGGATAGATAGGATTGTGTCATCTCAAGATGAAATCACATATGATTGTACCTATAGACACAACAAATACTAGAAGTGATCTTGTGATAGTCTACTACAAAGATATAATTCTAGACTCTCAATTTTCATCATTGAACATTTTAAACAACTACATCTTTATAATCAAAAAATTTAATTCAAAAAAAACAAAACACTTACTAACTTCTCATTTAATTTATCACTTATCAATCTCAAAATTATTTATTTAATATTAATTTAAATTTTATTAATGACATTAATCTAAAATTACTATTTTCATAAACCATATTTGATTTGTATATATAATTAAAATTAAAGAACATGTCCTTTGAGATTAGGTTGCCTTTTAGATAAGCTTGACTTTAGGGGTTAAAGGTAGGTGAGTTGGAAGTGACCTTTTGACTATTGTTCCACTACGCCTAAACTCTCTAAATATTCCACTATATTTAGTAATCCTTTGTTTTATTAAATCTAAATTAAGGGTTGTCTTAGAAGTTCACAATAGCTCTTCACCATATGATTTTGTCTGATTCCAATAAACGTTTGGTTTGAAAGGCACAATTGTTAAGGTGGGCTTATGATTCCAACACCTTGGAAAGTTTGTTGCTTTTTTTAATTAATTGACCTTGGGAAAGCTTAGGTTTAGGTACTCAAACCTTTAATTAATAATAAAAGGTCCCTAGGCCGGTGAAAAGGTTTTCTAAATACGAATTTTGGCATATTAGATTTGAGTAGGTATTCGTAGTCCTTTTTATTATTTAAGATTTGGGCTCTTGTTATATATTATTTGCATAGTTTTATTAAAATGAATTTAATAATGTATTAACATTTAAAATAATTGGATGATGATAATCTCTTTTTAAGTGAAAAAGTCTATTTTTAATATTTTTTATTTATTTTATTTGTTGTATGTAGTGTAACAATTTAATATTCAAAAGATATATTTATGTATATGTTGGTATTCAAATTAAATTTGAATTCTCAATTTAATTCTTGATCTTATTATGTTTAGTTGTGGATCAAGATCACTAAGACAATCTTAAACTTGATTCAAGGTTGTAGGGCAGCCACAACCCTCATTTTCCAAAATCAAATTTAATTATAGACATGGGCCCACTTCACTACAACTAGTCGTTATATGTTGACTCAAGCATGAAATATTGAGTTTGAATGATATGTTGTTGTATAAAAGACAAAGCTATAGAACATTTTAGAGAATCAAAGGGGAAGCATTATTATTCAATCACAAAGAGCATTCACATCTAGAGCACCGCATCAATATTTGCATTCATAAGGATATATATACTTAAGTATTTATTATGTTGCTTCGTGTGTCTTCAATTTTGTTTGAACATCATTGAAATCATGCACAAGATTTAGCTACCATAAAGATAAGACGTGGATTCCCGCTCTTGATAGCAAGAATTGGTGATATATTTAAGCACCACCAAATATAGATACACACCAGTAAACATGTTTCTAAAAACTAAAAGTGAATAGTTCAAGACCACACATAAGATTTAAGGCCCTAATTTTTCAAATCAAGGTCACCCATGCGATCCTAAATCCTAATAGAGCACATATCAATTTTCATTATGTTAAATCCTCATTAGTACAGATTTGATAGCAAAAGTATGAGTTGGATCACAATGTGCATGTTATGACATAATGTTATATACTGAGGAATATGACATTATAATGTATATAAATAGATTGAGATGTTGACATGTGACACACATCCCTTAAATTGATTATATCAAAGCATATGGAAAAAATTTGTAATTAATTATTGTACACACCTTAAAAATGACTAATACATTTTCATCTTATCATTTCATCATTATCCTTATAATTAAGCTAACATATTTCTCTTTTCATCCATAATAATTAAATAAATTTTAATTATTTAATTATCTTAAGATTTTTATCATATCTATATTAATTAACTAATTTTTAATTATTTAATTAATTCACCACTTATCATTTTCCCTCCAACATTAATTAAAATTAAATTCAAACTTATCTTTTTTCCTCTTTAATTACAATTATTTTCAAAAATTATTTAATTAGCTAACACTCCTCTTTTAAATAAATTAAAAATAATTTCTTTAAATTAAATATTTCCCTCTATAATTATATAATTTTCAAAAATTATTTAATTAGCTAACACTCCTCTTTTATTTAATTTATTTAACTTGAATATTTTTTTCTTTAAAATAAATAAAATAATGTTTATTTATTTCTCCAACTATCACTTTGAATTAAATAATTTTATTTAATTCTTTCTTCTAATATTTCTCTTCTTTATCAAATTCAAATTTGGGTCTTATCCTATCTTGAATTTTATTATCCATTGATCTTTCTAATTAATCTCCACCATTGATCAAATGTTAAGTGAAGCATATAAATAGAAAGTTTTCATTCATTCAAACCCCCTAGCACTTATTATCAAGAATCTCCCTAGCACTCTTCTTATAAAAATCTATCTAGCACTCTCATGATCAAATCTTATCACTTTTACTATCAAGCATTGTCAAACTATCATTATCTAGTTGTCATTATCAAGCTATCACTATCAAGCAAGCATCCCTAACTTCGCGTTTCTCAAAATTCTATGTGAAAATATCAAATCACTCCCAATTTTGTACAACAATTTATTTGGCAACTCACGTGCTCCTATATTTTGTTTTAGGGCCACATCATCAAATATGATGCCACATCAACATGCTTTTTGTTGAGGTATCCAAAGAGGCCTAAAAAAAGTGAGACCAATAGTGGTGCACTAAGTCATGTTTTATTGGTGCGCTAATGTGGCATCACATGATTTGTCAATTTGTATACTTTATGGATAAAAAATGCTTTATAATTGGATATTAGGGTGCTCCACTATGGGGCCCACTAAGGACTACTTTTATCCCCACTATTGGATTATGCTCCACTATGGGGCCCTCTCCCCTATCAAGCCTTCATTCTATCATGGTGATATCAAGGTTATGTTAAAAATTTGATAGCAATCTACATCAAGCATTCAAGTATTTATCAAAAAAATAATAGAGTAATCTAATATCTTTGTTATGGTATTATTGTTTATCATTTGATTTTATGCATAGATCTTAAGTCTTTAATCAATGATTGTTGAAGTGTGAATTTTGTAATTTCATTGTATTGTTACTATTTGTGATTCATATTTTCATCATCCATATTTTGACATGCCCAATGTGACCCACATTTCTATTATTTATTTTTTTAAGGTTTTTCTAACCCTATTTTGTTTGTTTTTAACTCTTTTATGTAGAAAAAAATTTGGAGTTAACTTTTCTAGGTTGAAGGCAAAACCCTAGGATTTTCAAAGATTTTATCATATCTTTCAAATAGCTACATTTTTTTACACAAGTTTTACTAAAGGTTGTGGATGATCTCAATATTCTTCAATAAAAAAATCAGGTTTAGATCATCAATATTTGGTGAGTTATATACATTTTAAGATTTTTCATAAATTTGATTTTTAGGTCCAAAAATAACAAGTTTTTTTAAAATATTTATATTTTTGGCAAGCTTTAATAAATAAAATAGGGGTATTTTTTTATTTTTTATTTTTTAGATCAAAATAAGAATGAAATTATAAAATAAGAAAATACCCTAATTTTTAAAGATTTTATCATATCTTTCAAACAACTTGGAAATTTTCTACAACATTTTACTAAAAGTTAGTGATCATTTCAAAAGGCTAGAGTAAAAAATTTATCATCAATATTTGGTGAGTTATTGTCATTTTAGTGTTTTTCATAAATTTGATTTTAAGGTTGCAAATTAGTGAATTTTTCAAAACAATATATGTTTTTAGAAATCTCTCAGAAATTAAATAAGGGTTTGTTCTTTATATTTTTTTTTTATGTCAAAATAGTGACAAAAAATCAGATCTTTGGCAATTAGGGTTTCACCATAAATCTTCTTTTTAGGGACATAAATTAAATTTTATTTTAGATATTTTTACATTTTTGGAAAGCTCTAAAAAATTATTAGGATTTTACTCTTTGAATTTTTAATTTTGGGACAAAAAATATTACAAAATAATCGGATCTAGTTTGACTAGGTGATTTTTTTTTAAATTGCAACCTTGTGATGAGCATATCTTTTTCTAAACACCTATTTGCTACATTATAATATTATTTTCTAATCTTTGCAAGGTTTCCATTATCATTTATAAAATCATAAGGAATCCATTGGTGTTATCATTATTTTCCGTAGACTATCTTGTTTTGCATGTTTTCACACATTTGAAATTGGGGCTTAAAATTTAGCATTCACATTTTGATTTGGAATCTAAAACGAACCATTTGCTTTTAACCCCCAAGATATACTTATGTATGCTATCCTCTTGCACCTTAGAGTGATCTTGAGGATAAAAAAAAAGTGATCTTTCTTTTCTTTTCTAGGCTTGTTTATTGGTCTTTGTGTGCAAAGATTGAAAATTCAAAGGGTTGCAAAAGCTAGTTTGGAGCTCTTTGCATTAAATCAAATTATCTTCTCAAATTTAGCATTAGACTCTAGGTATATTCATTCTAATCACCATTTATATCTTAAAAAATTTAAGTAATCTTTATTTTTGTATCATTTTCGGTATCATTGCTTCAATCAATCTTGTTTGGTTTGTCTTCCTCATATTGGAAATTGGGCTAGAATTAATCTCTCACATTTGGATTTGGGCTCTAAAATAAACAAGTGTCTTTTAAATCCCTGAGATCTACTAGCATATTCCCTCCTCTCGTGCTCAATGGTGATCTTAAGGATCTAAAATAAGTGATCTTGTTTTTCTTTTTATGGGGCCTTCCTAGAGAAGATTTTATTGAGAGTTTGAGAGTAAATTTCATTGAGAGTTTGAGAGAGAGTAATTTGTTTGTGAGAGTTGAGAATTTAGAATGTTGGATTAGATTGGAGATAAGCTAAGTTTGAAAGAGGCAGCAAGCAGAGGCTTTAGCATTGAGCATAGAATTGCAAATTCTCTATTGGAAGCTATATTTTCTAGGCATGCTTAGTTGTTCTTCACCTATACTCTTTTCCATTTTGGTGCTATGTTTTTGCTATTGATTGCAAGTGCTTGTGCAAGTTATTGTTTGTTATCATAGTTGTTGAATCAAGCTTGTACATGTAGCTAGATTGGATATAAGTTGTTTTGAGGTATCTTATTTGTATGATACATATGCATAGCTATTATGACTGTCATGATTGTATGACATAATTATGTGAAGCTATCTACAAGGTATATATATGATACCTAGTTTTGTGTATGTTACTTATACTTTTGCATGAATTATATGTTAGTAATGTAAAGGGATTAATATCATGATAGAAGAATTATGGCATCATTGTTAGGATATACGGTTATGTAAACCTATGATGGTAGTCAACCATCAGTGGAGAAGCTATATTCTTGGACGCTCATATTTCCTTAAAAGTAGGAAGATAGTTTATTCCATAGGGTTAGAGGGTACACATGATTGTGTTTATATTGACATGCAACAATAGGGTTGAAAAAGGTATTGGAAGTATAAATGTTCTAATTACCTTTTTAATGATATTATCTTATACTTGACCAAGAGTCTATACCTATTCACAATATTCTAGTCTTAAAGAAGAGGACTTTACGTCTCAGCAATCTAAAGTCATAATGTGGGGAGACTTTAAGGTGTTGAAGCACAGACTCCTCTCAAGCTGAAAATATCCTCTAGATTAGATATGAACTTAGTGTACATTGTAAACAAGAGAATATAAGAGTCATATTGAAAGGAAGGATTTATGATTGTTTATGAACATATAAACATATGAACCTTATATAACCAGTGTAAAGGATAACTTGGAAAGGACCATGAAGAAATTGGAGGTTAGTTGAAAAGTCCTAAGTTGAATTTACCAAAGGTTAAATAGCTTATTATGTTGACTTATTATTACTAGACGTTACTATGAACACAAGGTTTTATATGGAATTTAATGTCAAGGATAAATAGATTGGTTATGGCATCCTAGAAGGATGGAGCCATATTAGATATGACATCAAAGAGTTTGAACTCAATGTGAGGAAGTAACCTTCAAATCAAGCTAATTCTGAATTATTACATATATTGACATATTGACAGTACTTTAGTTTGAGACCAGATGAGTCCAATCAGTGACATGGTGTCATCATATTATATAGTTAAGAACTAGGAGAGTTGTTACTCTCATGATTAAAAGAAATAACTTGAATAAGAGGTAGTTGCCAGTCCTATGAATGTTACAGAGGTGTAATAGGGTAATTAAGAGGTTGGGTTAAACCTAATTGGTCATTTAAATCAATATAAGTGTGTCATTACTTTTATATGGAATCTTGTTATATTATCTTGAGGTCAAACCTATTCAAGAGTTGTTTATGGTTAATACTATTTCCAAATCGAACAAGGGGGTGGGTGAACATACGACACCGCTCAAAGTATTAAGCATTTATATTTAATTTATATCTGATAAATCTTTGGCCAAAATAAGTGTAGATATCATTGCGTACACTTTGTCAGTTCACTGTGAGCCAATATTGCATAGCTAGTAGGGAGTGTCATGCATGTTAGGCAGGTATCTAGTGTATGGAAACACTAGTTATGTAGGACACAACACCTGCACAGGTAGGCATTATTTTAGAGGGTTTCCATACCGAACTCTTCATTGAAGGGTAGGGCCATATTATCGGTTAGGAAGATGTGCAGGGGACCACATTAAGTCTATGGTTGGTGGAAAAGAACTTGGGTGATGCTCTCCCTCATGCAGTTGGTAGTCAAAGCTTGTGAAAAGAAGGAGATGAAGATATTTGTTCCAGATGTAGACAACTTGACCATTGTACTCTTGTACCATTAAGCTCTTGAAAGATATGTAACCTCTTGTAAGCTATGATTTGTAATTATGATCTTGAATCTATTTGGAAAATGTATATGAAAGATGTATTCATTACTTGGGATTATGTAATGTTACTTTATTCTTGCACTATAATTTATAATGGATAATTTAGAATGGATTTATTTTAATTATACAAAGTGTTATTGAAAAGGGAAAATTTATTTTTATGTATTGGTGAACTTGATCTTTTCACATATATGGGTCAAAACTTAGGTGAAAACAATAGGGTGAACTTTTGGTATGTTACTTGACTCTAGGGGACAACCTCAACTCTCATGTTCTGATGGAGTATAAAGAGTGGGAGGTGAATCGAAAGACACACCTCTTAAATTGGAGTCTTGTTTATCTAGGAGATAAGCCAATAAGAACTTTATACCTCAGAGAAGTGAAGGCAAAGAGTGGGTTACCCTCTCCTCCTAGTTGTTTGGCATTATTCATTTTCATCTATAGACTAGGCCTTGTGTACTCCTGTGGTATATCTGGAGGATACCCCTAGTTGAACTCGTAAAGCCTAGTCAAAACTTATTAATCATACCCACTTGAGTATGCTTGTTAATGTGTCTTGTGTATTTGATTGTTTAGATCACCATCTCCACTTTAAACTGAAGGGGAGATATCCATTTAAAATTGAGCCTAGGATTATCTTTTTTACTATATCTTTATGTGTTTCCAATCTTTGGATAAATTGCAAAAACTCAAAAATCATTAAAAATAAATACATTTCAAAACAAATAAAAAATCAAAGGTAAAATATCAAACTATCATAAGTATCAAACTATCAAATAAACAAAGCTAAAATATATCTTTCATTGGCATTAGTTCATTTTTCTTGATAATATTTGAGGAGTGGACAACTTTTTATGGTATCTTGTCTTATCATTATCAAATTTTAAATTGGATCTCCTTTATTTTGTATCTTTATCTCATATCATTTGTGGATATACCAGCTTGAGAGCTTCAATGCTACTCTTAAGTTGGAAACCTCCACTCTTTATCAAGTTTTATTGGACTCACAAGTCTAGTTCAAGTACACTTTATCAATCTTGATTTTTATCATCTTGCTTGGACTCACAAGTCTATTTCAAGTAAGAATATATCATTTTGTCAATAAATGTCATTATAATTATTGGGAGATCTAACTTGGCTTTGGTTTATTTTGGTTTTGAGCAACAACTATCAAAATTGTTGAAAGAAAATATTATTTTATCTAAGGTCTTATATTGCTTATGTCAATTAGAAGATGTCAATATAAGAAAAACATGGAATCCTGTCAAGAGGATTCAAACATTCAAACAAGAAAGGGTCAACATGAGCAAGGAACATCTTCAAATCCACTCTTATTTCATGGTGAGCCTTTAAAGGTTCCTTATATGAAGGATGTTCAAGACCGATCATTTGAAGATCTTTAAGAATTTGAGCAAGACCCTAGATCAATTAGAGTGTTGGAACTTCTATTTGAGAAAAATCCTCATCAGTACCTTCAAGTGTTGGCTCAGAAAGGTGCTAAAATACTTACCAATCTTATCAAAGATGTATACCTCAATAATCCTAAAATGGGGCTAGAAACAAATCAACCTAATCCAATTCAAACATCATCACAAAAGGTGGTTGCTACTTTCACATATTCACCACCACCTCCATCTAACACATCAAAATTTTAATGGAAAACCTATCAAGAGACGCATCAAGATCAATTTACACAAAAAAAATCACCTACCTTTGCTAGATCTTCTTTAAACATGGGTACTTTAAACATGCAAAATATACCCATTCCACCAAGTCAACGTTAACAACATCTCATTCCCGTAAATCAACATCAACAACAATATTGCATTCACACAAGTACACCTCTATCAACATCTACAAATGACTTGGATCAACAAATGCAAGAGTTACAACTATAAAAGATGGCAAACATGGAAATGAGAAATGTCATTTGTGTATGTGTATCATTCCAATTGGCACTACATCAATTGTGTGTGTTAGTGTGAAGTATGGTATGGAAATGTCTTGTATTATTTATCAGTATTATTTTTTAAAAGAATAGTTCACCTGACTAATTCCCTAGGCAGATGGATTGGGACATTAATTTTGATATTAGATCCCAAGTTCCAACATTGGGAGCTTTGGATTACGTGCTTTCTCTTTTAATTGATGTGTTTTTTATGTGTGATTGTTTAAATTCTTATTTTTGTGTCATTATCTAATTTTTAGTGTGTATTAGTGTGACATTATAGGTGGTTATATATTGGTGCTAACCCATGCATTTTGTATGTAGGAAGAATGCCTCCTAGGTGGAACCACACCCATCAAGAAGGAAAATAAAATCAAGATCAAGATTCACAAGAGACTTGTAGTGAGCACTCCTATGGCTAGTCAAGAGCAGCAAAAGAATCCTCTTGGGGCACCATAGGTTATTGGCCTTATCCAAACAAATAGCAAGGTTGGGTCTTTGGCAATAGGTATATCTCACTTAATCCATTCTCAACCCTATTAGGAAAGGAGAGAATAAAAATCTGAAAGGAGAGAGAGAGTGTTCCAAGAGCCCTCATTATTCAAGAATATAATATGTAACCTTATAGGATCCAACCCATATGGGGATAAGAAGTTTGTGGATGAAGATGGTATACTAGTAGGGTACACAAGGTAAATTCATTGGGCACACCCATCCAACTTTGATGATTAGATAGTTTAGAGGAATTTTTTTTTCTTTTGGCCCTTTTATCAATGCTTTGTGATGCATCCCTATGGTACAAATACTAGGGCTCATTGTGCTATTATACACCTACAAAACTTTGCTTCCACTTGGTGGTGCTAATAGGAACAAAATAATAATTTGGACATCTTCATGGACTCTTGGGAGACTTTTATCAAGAGTTTTCATTTATGTTATCTTTATGATTTCTATCAACAAAGACATGTAAATGAGCTCATTAACTCGATAAATTGGGCATGATAGTTAAACAATATGATTTTATTTCTTCAAACTAAAATAATACTTGAGCTCAAAGAAGGATGAGGGAATTTTAGCGAAATACTTTATGAGATGTATGATTGCTTAGATAAATGGGGGTGTTTGAGTGTTTTCAAACCAAAAACATTTGATGTTTTAGTGGAGAAGACTAGGCTAATTTAAGAGAACTTCACTAGAGGCATTGGTGGGAAAATGGGAGTGCAAGTGGTGGGTCTATCTCAATCTATATTGAGAGTTCAAGGTTCCCAACCTCAACCCATGATACCTCACATAACCAATTAGTAATAGAGGCAAAGACCTCCTTAAGCCTCTTACAGTGGGCATGGTTATAACAGATGTTTTAGTAGGGATAACAACAAGCAACAAGTGAGGAAATTTGAGTCCAAACAACTAGCCCAAATTGCCCAACCTGACTCTAAAATCTCAAGCTCGCAGTAGTTGAGTGCACTCTCATCAACTTTGACTTAATTCAAAGGACCTTGATTCTCCTTTGGCTAGTATGGTCACTATGCAAATTCTTGTCCTTAGGGGTTTGTGGCAATTTCATAGCCAAAACCAAGCAAATTTTGAGTTGACAATAGGATATGTTGGCAAGAATCATAGTGTATTTGTGGCAGTAGATAATTGTTAGGACTTGAGTATTAGGGCACCATTATGGAGAGATTACATATGTTCAATGGGATTCATGGTTTTAATTTATTTAATTCTATCACTTTATATTATTTTATCTGTCAATCCTTGGAATTACATTTCAAGCTTATGGTAGCAAGGAAAAATGATAAGTGGTAGATTTAGTTAGCTACCAATGCTAAGGTGGCTATAGACTCCCTTATGTGTGGTTGTATGTTGGATTTAGGTGCCTTCACTACCATTATCAATTTATGTGTTATACCTTTGGGATACTATAGGATTGTACTAGATATGGATTGGTTAGGGGCTCGTGAAGTAAGCAATGATTATCAACATAAGTTTGTAGCACGTGTGGATAATCTTGGCTAGTGGGTAGAGATAGTAGGGGTGTAGAGGCCCATATGTCTTCATATAATTTTAGCCATGCAATTGAAATGGAACATGTAGAAGGGCGTCAAATATTCACTATCTCCATAAATGACCCTTTTGATAATTAGTGGAATGAGGCATCCCTTGATGATCATCATCTCCTTAGGGAGTTTGATAATGTGTTTCCAAATGAGATTCATTGTATGTTGCTAAAATGATAAAAAAAAATATTGATCTTATTCTAGGAGAAAATCACATCTCTCATGCACCATATTGCATGAACACTTAGGATCTCAATGAGATTTTCTTATAACTAGAAGAGTTGTTATAAAAGGGACACATTCATCTTGGTATATCCCCTTGCGGTGCATTGGTCATATTCGTGAAGAAGAAGGATGGACCCCTTCACTTGTGTATCAATTATCAATAGTTGAATAAACAAACACTAATAAATTGATATCCTTTGTTGAGGATTGATAATTTGTTTGACCATATAAAGGGAGCCAAGGTGTTCTCTAATATTGACCTAAAGTTTGGATACCATTAAATTCATATTCATGAGGCATACATTCATTGGATAACATTTCATACTTGTTAGGAATACTACAATTTATAATAGTTTCATTCAATTAATGAATGCACTCCTTTAGTGTTTATATTTTGATGAATGGGGTATTTTATACTTACCTTGGTTGGTTTTTATTTATGTTTCTAGAAAAAAATTGATTTATTCAGGATGGAAGAGGAGAATGAGGTCCATTTGTGCTATGTTCCTCAATCCTTGCAAGGACACCAACTTTATAACAACTTAGTGAAGTGAGAATTCTTTAAGCTAAAGGTGAATTATTCATGTCATTTCATATTTGGTGAGGGTATCTCATTTGATCACTCAAATATTTAGGCCATTGTGGATTAGCTAGCACCTTTGAACATGTTTGAGGTTCATGGTTTTGTGGGATTGTTAGGTTGTCACCTTTGATTTATCCAATATTTCTTCAGGGTGGCACACATGATCACCTCTCTTTAGAGGAAGAGCAAAAATTTTGTGTGGTTGGAGAAGTGTGAGTTAGACTTTTAGATTCTTAAGGAATGGTTGACTAATTCATTTATCCTTGTTGTACCTAACCAACAATATTTTTTTTTGGTTTATACCAATGCATCTTTAGGTGGTTTGAAGGTGGTCCTTATGCAAGAGGTCTAAGTGATTGCCTATAAATCACCAAAACTCAAGGATCGTGAACAAAAAAAACCCTACCCATGGTTTTATAATGTGTAGTTGTCATCCATGTTCTAGTGTAAAGGAGGTGCTTAATGTTGAGCCATTAGTTTGATCTACCTACCAATCACCTTATTTTGCAATGTATTTTCACTCAATTAAATTTGAATGCCCATCAATGTCATTGGATGGAGTTCCTTTGTGAGTATGACTTGGTTTTTACAATATCAAAGGGAAAGAGAGTGTAGTTGTGGATGCCTCAAGCAAGAGGCATCACAAAGTCTCAATTTTAACCCTAAGCATGGACCTATGGAGTAATATTTTGGCAAAAATTCTAGAGGATCCTTGGTATCAGTAGGTTTGTGCAAATATTGAGTCTTAGAGAGCCCTCATGGGTTAGTTTTTGGGCTATTCTTTAGATTCAGGTGGGCTATTACAATACATTAGTCATGTTTATGTCCCATTTTTTGGTAATATTGACATGATTGTCATGTTAGAGGCTCATCTCCCATATATGCAACTCATCCTCGAGTGAAAAATATGCATGTTAATTTGAAGAAACTATTTCATTTGGTAAGGATGAGGCACAATGTTGCTATTTTTTTGGCTCAATGCCTAGAGTGTCTAAGATTAAAGGCGAAGCATCAATACCTAACAGGTTTCCTATAGTTTTACATTATTCCTGAGTGGAAATGGGATATGATTTTCTCATATTTCATAGTTGGGTTGCCTATGTCTTTGTGTTGTCACGATGCCATCATGGTGGTGGTGGAAAAGTCGACTATGAGATCATCTCATAGTGTTGCATCTATGACACATGTCTTTATAGATGATATTATGTGGTTCCATGAAGTGTGTCATAGGATCATTTTTGTATTGTAATATAGCATTCACTTCCTTGTTGTGGACATCCTTGTAGCATGATTTGAGCACTCAACTTTATTTTATTTCCATCTACCATTATGAGATAGATGGTTATATGGAGAAAGTGAACCTTGTGCTTGATGGAATTATTTACATGTGTGTAATGGAAAAAAATTACAAGTGGGAAGACTAGCTATACCCAATTTATTATATTTTAATTGATTTTCATATTTCTATGTTTGGATGAGATGATTATATGTTTTATTTTATGTTGTATCTATTAAGGGATTTTACATTGCTTTAACTATTATATGTATGGATCAGGTATGCTTGACGTGTGGAGTGTGTAGGTGCAAGGTTTTCTCCCAACATGAATATGTAGGTTTGGGTTATTTTTGTTGAACACCTAAAATACTGAGAGGGGGGGTGAATCAATATTATTTTAAACCATTTAAACATTTAACAATGCAACATATAACTTATTAAATTTGTATTAATGAAGGAAAACCTACAAACATCTAACAACATCACTTAACACATGAACACCAGTATTTTTACATGGAAAAACCAAAATGGGAAAAACCACAGTGAGGATTAGATCACAATATATTATAACCGATTATAATATATTATAGAAGTGCTCACTGTAGGTGGACTCACTACCCACTGAAAGAAGAAAAAGGATAGAATAAATTTTGTGGCTCACATCCTAGATTGAACTATTATAATTGAATCTATCATATGCATGGAATACAGTTCCAATGAAGCTCAAAATATAGACTCAAAACTCTTCATACTGATCTGAATCAACACTTTGATATGCTCTGCATTTGTACTAAATTCTCACAATTTGTATCCACTAAATTTTCTCACGTGTCACTTCTAATTTACACCTTCAAAAAAATATTATATTTATATCCAACTCATTCGCAAACACTTAGAACATTAATTAGGTCAACCTAATTAGATGTATCATTCAAAATATACAAAATATGTCAACTCAAATTCAAAATATTTCACCTTCACGCCATAAACCAAGGCTTATAATATATCAAGTAGGTTGACATAGACCTATAATATCTCCCACATAACTTCGTAATACTTAATTAAGCTTTGCATACCTTCAAACCTATTAGGTCAACACCACAAAAGACCTAATTTCAAAATTTGCCAACTATACATCCACATTTCGACACACGGACCTCCAAACACCATGCCAATTGGAATGCACACTCATTTGACATCTGTAAACATCTCAAATCTAATTTGTGAAGTGTTGATTCTCCAAATCATATGCACAAAATTGGAAAATACATGTAACTGTCAAGCCGAAGTTTTGTTTCTCATAACTTTCACACCACATGCCAAAATGAGATGAAACTCTAGAATTAGATACTTCTAAGAACCAAAAAATATATACTAGAACTATAGAGAAAAAACTTCAACAATGAACCAATGCAGACCCAATTACAGGATCCCCTATACATAGAATCACCAAAATTGACACTTAGTCAATTCCCAACACAATTGTCTTCACCAGATCAATCCTTCTTGCAAAATTTCCTTACATAAACATCCTAAAACATGTATGAGCCACCTAAACTAATCTTCTTGTTGGGGTACAATGTTGGCATCAATGACAATACTGCAATGTATAATTGTATGTGCCTTGTGCTCATCCCACATGCTTATGTTGCCAACAACAACATCAATGACATTTCCTCATTCTTCCAACAATTTCCCCAATAGTGGTTTTATTAGATATTTCACATTAGGCTTAATATGGCAGCTAACCCTTACTATACTCATATTGAGTACAAGATGTGTCATATGAGATCCCATGTGAACCCATACTTAAATCAATGATGATTATGGGGTTTTTTGTGTTGTGCGCAAACCTGTATATATGTGTGCTCAATCGTGATTGTGCATTCCATCTCTACTTTATTTATATTTGATAAATGAGTCTTGTATAGTAATCTTGTATGATACATTTGGGAATTGGGAAATTAAAAATAAATAGAAGGGAAATTTCTAGCAGTACATTAATTGATATTTAAATTATATGAAATTGTGAAGTAGTTAAATAGTCATGTGCTTATAAACTCAATTTAATTAATTATATTTTAAATCATAAATCATATTAAGATTATTGGAAAAAAAAAATTGGAAAAAAAAAAATGGTAAGGAAGATGGCGTAAGAAGGGAGAGAAGGAATCAAATGAAAAGAGAAAGGGCAATTGCAATTATGAGGGGGCAAAGAAAAGGATGTAGAGGTAAGTGATCACAAGTCTTGTGAAAGAAAGAAAAAATAACAAAAAGAGAAAAGAGGAAAGGGGAGATGAGACTTTTGGTCACGCAATAAAGATTCATTCAAAAAATAGAAGGTAGAAAAATGCTTGAGGGTTTGGCTGCCCAACTTTGGGAAGAGGGGAGAATATTGAAAGTGTGGCAAAGTATAGTTAGAGTTAGAGGAAGAAGTTGGTTTCCTGAGCACTCCAAATTGATGTCATTTCCATTCGTCATCTTTGTATTGAAATCACTCTTGTCCTAATTTGGCCATGTTAGATGATTATTCTAGTTTATGGTTTCTTTTGTGAAATGAATTCCTTGTACATGTTATTGGTCGATTGCAATTTTCTTAGGTATTTTAGAAATATATTTTCTTTAATGGTAAAACTTCAAAGAAATTAGGAAAGAGGGATTTTAATGTTGATTTGTGTAGTTAAATAAAAGGGCATGGTTGGTTTGCTAGGAATATTTTGGGATAGGTTTCCATCTTACCCTTCAATATAAAGTTTGTTGGCATTTTGTTTTAACTACTAACCTACTATTGTAATATTTTTTTCCTTTCCATGCTCAAATGGTAATTTTGCATGAGAAACCTAATATTTGAGGTGTGAAGTGTGAGAAGGGAGTGGCTTGTGTCATTTTATAGTTTCCTAAGAGATCTGAGGAAATAATGAGCACAAGTTATTAATAAAGAGACAACTGAACTTCATTGGGAAGCTAAAATAAACTAAGATTCTAATGTTATGTCATATTTGGAGGGCTCATAGAGACTCGATCTGAGCGTAAGGAACATGTCACACCCTAGGAGTTATTGTATATTTTTGGTTGGGTATCCTTATGTGGTGAGTGGAATATTTGCACCATCCTTGATTAGGTAGCTTTGTGGGTTATTGTGATTATAAACTCCCTATCTTAGCTCTACAACCATCATCCTTGTTATTTTTTGATGTGTATCTAACATGACATCATCTCTAGCCATGCTTGTGATTGGATAAGATCTTAGTTATTTACGTGCCCATGTTTGTTTAGTATTCTCAATGTATGGTGTGTGTGTGTGTGTAATACTTACTCCCTTATTTTGTGCAAGTGTTTCTCTTGACCATGCAACCATCTCCTAGCACAATGAAGTGGACCTATCGGTAACATGTGGTTGGGTGATGTGGAACTATTGTACCATGTATAATTCATGATATTTGAGTCCTCTTCTATAATTGTAACTTTATTTTTAGACCTCATGCGTGGAAGGCATGTAAACCACCACTTAAGTGGTGGAATGCGTTATATATGATTTTTCTTCATTATTGTCATCTTTGGAAAATGTATTATATGTTTATTGATATTTTTGTTATGTATTTGAAATAGTGAACATGGTGTATAATTTTTAAGTTGGGTAACTAAGTCAGAATTTTATTATATGTTGTTTCCTTGTCAAATTTCCTTGATCCCTCATACACCATTGGGGTATCAGATTTACTCAAAATTCGATATCATTGATGCCTTTTGTTATATTTACTATACTTACATAAAGAAACAATCTTAGTAAAATTTTCTATACTTGTGTTATTCAATTAGAAAATTTGTTTATGTTATTCTTTTTTGCCTTAATAATTTTGGTATTGGCCCTTTTAGGTTATCAAAGTTGGACCAAATTTGATACTATAATTTTTGGGTTATTATAGTTGGTCCAACTCCTATACTACTTAATTTAAGGTATTAGAGTTTACTTCTTCCTTTAGGGTATCATATTTGGTCCAAATTTGATACTACTTCCTATGGGGTATCAAATTTGGGCCAACTCTAATACAAAAAATCTTATACTAATCTTTGGGTATCAATATTAGAGTTGGCTTCAAGTATTTGAGTTGGTATTCTTGGTGATATGAGTCGTACATCCCAAATTCCTAAGGATGGATAGTCTCCCAAGTGACAAGGGTTTTAGACCTAGGAAGAATACTACAAAACCTATGTTCAAGTTGGGTAACTAAGGACCAATTATTGAGGTGGGTAGGATATCCTTCACTTATGGTTTTACAAGACCTAGGGGTGTCCCTAAGTTTTTGAATTATACAATATCAGTAGGACTGAACAACTACCTTGCCATAAACTATACCCATTGCATGGTGTACCCCTACTTTGGCTGTCACAACATACCTATGTGATGATTTTATAAATACAAATTTATGCAAATTTATGTAGTAGAAAAGGCTTATCACATAGAGTGTGTAAAATACAAGTAAACAAACCTTATTATTTTTATGCACTCATATATGGAAGCATAAATAAACTAACACAACAAAACTAAAAGAAAGTGATTGTGATTTAATTGCTTAAATAATATGTTGGGGTGAATTTGAGAAGTGGAATCGATAGCATATTGATGTCAATTATAGAAGGGAAACAAAGTCATGAATTCATTAAAAAAATCTAATGATTGAAATCTTGGTGTGATACCTTAATGAGGATTTCATTGAAGACCATACCCCTTAGAATACACAAGTAAAATAGGTTCTACACATGCATTCAAAGAAATACCTAAATTCATATAGTATTAAATGAGTCTACTTAGTAATCCATAGATAGATCTAATCAAGTAGTATATACGATGAGTCGTACACAACATGCAATCTACTCAATAAACAAGTGACAAAGCTTATAAATAAAGGTGTAGTGAGAGAAAGCATGATTCCATGTGTTGTTCCAAAATTTCTAACTCCAAAGGAGGATGGTACATGGAGGATGTACATAGATAATAGAGAAATCAATAAAATCACCATCAAATATTGATTTCCTATACCTCGCATGGTAACATGATGGATGTTCTTGTAGGGGATACCTATTTTAACAAAATTGATCTACAAAATGGTTACCATTAGATCCAAATTTGAGAAGGGGATGAATGGAAAACAAATTTCAAGACTAGAAATTGGTTATATGAGTGGTTGGTTACATCATTCAGGTTGTCTAATGCACCCAACACCTTCATGAGATTAATGAAAATTGTGTTATGATATGACATTTTAAAGTTTGTTGTAGTCTATTTTGATGACATTCTAGTTTTCAGTAAGAGAAAAGATGAAATTTATAACATTTGAGGATTATCTTGGATGTGTTGAGAAAAGAGAGACTCTACACAAATATGAAGAAGTGTAGGTTTATGCAAGAAAGCCTAGTATTTTTGGGTTTTGTCATCTTTGCAGATGGTGTCAAGATGGATGTAGAAAAGGTTAGAGCAATATTGGAGTGGCTTAGTCCTAGGAGCATAATAGAGGTAAGGAGTTTTCATGAGCTAGCCATATTTTATTGAAAGCATCAACACTTTAGTAGTATTGTAGCACCCATTATATATTGCACCAAAGTAAAGGAATTTGTGTGGACCAAAGAAGCTGAGGAGAGTTTTAAGTTTCTAAAGAAGAAGGTGATTGAAGCTCCCATATTAGCATTAACAAATTTTGATAAAGTGTTTGAAGTGGATTGCGATATCTCACATATAAGCATTGGAGCTATACTTAGTCAATCAGGTAAACTTATAGTCATTTTTAGTGAAAATTTGAATGATGTAAGGAATAATTTATTGAACATATGATGTAGAATTTTATGTTATTGTACAAGCATCGAGGCATTGGAGGCATTACTTGGTGCCTAAGGAGTTTTTGTTATTTACAGATCATATTGCGTTGAGATAACTGAACACTCAAAAAAAATTGAATAACATGCATGCAAATTTTTTCTCTCTTACAAGGTTACACCTTTTTCCTGAAGCATAAGTCAAGAAAATAGAACTAGGTTGTAAATTCTTTGAGCAAGCGTACTATGCTTTGACCACCATGAAAAATGAGATAATTGATTTTGATGCCATAAAGGGTCCATATGAGTCTAATAGTGATTTTTAAGAAATTATTGAACACTTGAAGATTTAGTACCTAGCAATATGAAGCACATTAAAGGTGAGTATCATATGTAGGATGTCTACCTCTTAAAGGGAAAAAAACTATGTATTTCAATTGGATCTATGAGAGAGAACATAATTAGATAATTTTGGCAAGGATAAGATGATATCTTTGGTAAAAGAAAAATATTAATGGATGAAGATGAAGAGAGATATAACTAGACATGTGACTAGGTGCAAGACCTATCATATGCTAAAGGACATTCACAAAACACAAGATTATATATGCCACTACCAATACCTATAGGACCATGGACAAAATTAATCATGGATTTTGTGTTGGGGCTTCCAAGAACACATTGAAGTCATGAATCCATTTTTTGGACAAATAATAATGCAACTTGGGTGACACAATTATTTTTTAAGTTGCTAGATTATATAGCGTTCCAAGGACTATCACATCTAATATAGCTACCAAAATTTTGAGTCATTTTTGGAGAACCCTATGGAAAAATATGGAAACTAAGCCACAATTCAACAATGTTTGTCACCCCCAAATAGATGGGTAGATAGAATTCATAAATCAAATTTTGGAAAACTTGTTGAGATGCATTGTTGGGGTGAAGCCTAGGCATTGAGACTTAGCATTACCTCAAGATAAATTTTCCTACAACAATTTAGTGAACATATCCATAAGTTAATCACCATTTCAAATTATTTATGGTAGGAATCCTAACATTGTTCTAGACTTGGTGTAGTTACAAATTAAGGACATAATCAATGATGATGGAGAAGCATATGCAAAATATCTTCAAAAATTATAAAAAAGAGGTGAGGCAGAAACTACATGAGGGCAATGATAGATATAAAGCTGCAATAAATTTTGGTTGAAGACATAATATATTCTATGAAGGTGATTTAGTGATGGTTTATTTGATACGAGAAAGGTTTCCCATTGGAACTTACAACAAATTGAAGTACAAGAAGATTGGTCCTTCTAAAATCACAAAGATGATAAATGAAAATGCCTATGAGGTAAGTTTACCAGAGAATTTGGTTATTTCTCCTATGTTTAATATTTCTAATTTATATTCCTTCCATGGTGAGGATCATGAATAATATAGTGGACAAGAAGTGGATTGAAAATGACAAATTCCAAATAGGTAAAAGGAAAATATTGCACAAATTCGAGACAAAAAGACAACTTACACTCAACAAGGTCAACACACTAGGTATTTAGTATAGTGGGAAGGATTGGAACCACCATATACCACTTGGATTATAGAATAGGAATTGAAGAATTTGGATTAGGACAAGTGGTGTGAGTTTGAAGACAACAACTTATAGGAGTTACGTTCATTTCAACTAGAGGAGAATGATGCAGGGACTTCCAAGAGTCATAACTTTTGACTCAGAAGTTTGTTTTGGCCAAAATTTAATGTGGAGGTGCATCTTGAGGAGTTGATTTGAATTCCATTAAAACTCAGTTTGATTGGAACTTATTTCAATGCTTTTTTGGGAACAAATTCTTTCATCTAGGACCTCAAAAGAAACTTTTAGTTATTTTTTTGAGATTTTGTTTTTCTTTGTATTTTCAAACTCTTTTTCTAAATAGAAGTACAAGTTAACAACCAGTGTCACCATAGTGGTAGAGATGTAATTAGTAATTTCTATGGTCAAATGGATAAGTATATGAAATTACCTAAAATGTCAAATTAAGAAAGTTGTCAAAATATGCCAAAGGCTAATTTTGGATTAGTAGATATAAGGTTTATTTTTTAGTTGTAGAAGGATAACAAAATAATAATGAAGCTTGACATTGAATTTATTTTTTGAGTTATGTACATTTTAGTTAGTGGTGAATTATATTCAGTAATTAGTTGGTTGCATCAAATCTTACCTTCAAATATTATGAAACAAAAGCAATAACATGTGGAAAAATAACACAATGCTTGGAAATAACTTTATATATGCTTATATTGATAATTTGGAACAAGTATCAAGAGCCTTTTTGAGGGGACAACCTCCTTAAGAGTAAATTTCTACTATAGATTAGGATTACAAGATGACATTCTTCATTACAATACAAGTATAAAGACATCACAACGGATAATTTACGAGTACAACCCATGCAAGATAAATCTATACACTTAATATACACTCATTAAATTATTATATTTATGTGATGTTTATAAAATAAATCTAATATATTTAACTAAATAACTATGTTTTTGATTAAGGAACAAACAGGTTTTGAGGGGGACCCGAAACCCCTAATAGTAACAGAGAGACAAATAAAACATTAAAAATGTCCAATAAAAAAAACAAAATGTTGCCCACAAAGAAGAAAATAGAGGAACCCATGGCAGCATAACAAAAACCAACAAAAAACCACAAAAGGTCCAGCCGCTAGGCCAAATTCCTGAGAATCTTTGCCGCCTCCTGCTCCAGCTTGTTCACATTGATAGCAGAGTTTTTAATTTCCTAGATGTTCACAAGGGCCTGATTTTCCTTCTTCTTTAGGTTCGCTCTAGTTTTGTTGCTCATCCCTCCACCTTCCAGTTGGCTTTCCTCTTTCTCAACATCCATGAACACAACCATCCTGACCTGATAAGCATTTTCCAAATTCTCCACCATCGTGTTCATGGTCTTTGCAGTAGACTTTAAAAATTTGTGACTCATAACAAGCACCTCGTGGAGGGAGTCTTTTATGTTCCTCAGTTTTTCCTCCATCTCAAACAACTTACCATTTCTTTTAAACTATTGTAAATCCTCCACCGTTTTCTTAAGACACTCCACCATGTATTTCTTCTCATCCTTTGTCCATAAATCAATGGCCTTAACATTGTCTCTATTTTGATTGTCATCATCCTTCTCAATCTTACTATTCATCGCTCTATGGTTTAGCTTAATTTCCTTAATCTCAAAGAAGACCCATCTAATTAACCTAAAAAAATCCATAGACCCATTACAGGCAATGGCTAGAATATCATCGGGGAATTCTCATTCATCTTTAAAATAATGGTCCTCTGCCTTAAGATCACTGGGGAAATGGGGCCTCTCCTCTCTGTCAGTCACAAGGTAACTAGAATTATCAAAAGAAGGGGTCGACTGTGAATCCTCCTCACTAATCTCATAAGAAGAGTCCTTTGAAACCTTTCTTCCCTTTCTTTTGGGGAGAGACACTGGATTTCCTTTTCCCCTTAACAACAACCCTATCTTTAGAGGAAGGGGTCTGGTGGGACACAGCCGACATGGCTATAAAGTGATCATGAATTAAAACAAGCAGGCCTTCATGGAGAATGGAATGCCTAATAGGATTTTGTCTATGGTTCTGTAAACTGGCATTCAGAGAAGAAGCAAGATAGAAAGGGAGAGAAACCCTAACCTGAGTCTCACATCAAACTATTAATTATCCATTAATATTTATTAATTTTTATAATAGATTACCTTAATTTTTAAAATTTAATTTTTATTATTGTATTGATTATAATCTTTTACAATAAAACACTCACTCATAAATGACATTAGTTTTGTTAATGTTTAAAATTTTAATTTTCAAAATTAAAATTATTTTAATAATTAATTTTTATAAATTATAATCAACATTTTAAAATCATAATAATTTATTTATATTAGTTTTAAGGTAACTTGTGACTATGCATCTTCTTCGCTTATTAAGTGAATCTCATTTTCTCTATTTTTCATATAAGAGTATTACAATTATTTATAGATCATTATTCGAGGTTATATCTTATGAGTTATTGTTTTTAATTGTAGTTACAATTTGAGTTTGAATTAGGATTATTTTCAAATACATATTAATATATAAATATATGTTATAAAATTTATTTAATGTTGGTTTTTTATTTTTTATTAATTAGCCAATAGGCTATTGTGGGTGGGAAATCCCACCGGATTAGTCTATTGTTTGATGCCGAGAAATTTCTCGGCATTCTTCGACATTCTTCGACGACCGAGACGACTCCTTTTCAGGGCTAAAAAAAATGGGCATTTATTTGGTCTGATCTCCTCCATACCATGAAGAGACAACTTGGAATAAATAGGAATGGTCACACAAATTGGTAAGCATGGCCTTTCACCTCTTTGACCATCAAAAAAATATTGCAGGACAAGGATGATATATGACACGAAGAATGGTGTGAGTGTGTTGCACAAAGGAGTTGCATATCCAAAGAGGCATGGTGTCCCTTACTCAAGAAGTAAATATGGCAGGGCATGAGAAATGTTGTGGAATCCATCATTAAAACCCTCCAACAACCTCCCCTTAGTGATTTTCATTCAAGTCTGGGTGGGAGAGAAAGAGGCAGGGCAGGAGAGTGATTGGGGAGAAAAATGTGAAGAGGGAGAAGGGGAAAAATGTGAGCAGCAAAGGAGGTGAGGAAGGGAAAAATGGGAGGAGAAATTGTTGTATACGCTATTATGCATAGATGGGTCCGTTGAAAGGGCTTTAGAAACTTTCAAGAAGATGCAAATGGTAGGCGCTAAAGAAAAATATCCCTTGTTGCGATTAGTGTCCTCCCTGCCTCCAACGAAATGGATTTAATAAGAAGCTTTAGGAACTTTGAGCAAACACAATTAGTAAATGAGAATCAATAGTGAAGGCTCCTTCTTTGGATTCTTCAAGGAACACGCCATCTATTATGGCAAGGTTGGGAGATATCATCCAACAGAGAAAATGGACGACATAGTGGGTCTGTTACATAGATTGCACAACCAAGGAAAGGATGCGGACATAAGCCAAAGTGAAGGCATGAAAGACATGAAATATGAAAGGGCGACGAGGTCTCTCAAGGAGTGTATCACCATAAAGAGTTTCTACAATATGTGGCAGCTATACATTCATTATTCCAAACCATAACTCAAATATTGTAAGTCTAAACTTGTGTATGTCAGTCGTTGTAAGTTACTCCAACAAGTTGGAAATCAAATGTGATAATTTGGTGCTTAATTTAGATCCAATGAATTTTAATACCCTAGAGTTCCATTTTTGAATGTTTGTTGGCATTTAGGGGTTTAATTCACTCATTGCTAATTATATCAGCATTAATATTTGATGTATGAGAGCTCTGAATTTGGATCTAAGTATAATTGCATGTCAAATAGTAATTAATGGCTGTCCATTTCATATCAGACCAACACTTTCTTCTGAGTTATTTATCATCTTCAAGTTGTATTTTGTTGTTATGGGTGAAGTTGAAATTGAGTTCAAGCCATAGAGGGTTTAATAACAAGTTTCTAGTGATTAGTTTTGTTTATTATTTGTTGTTCCAGTTTGTGTTTTGCATTAGAAACCAAAATATTACATATAAATCAAAAAATTAGCAAAACTCCCAGTTGAAGATGGCACTTCATGGTTTCCTGTTCTATAAGAAGAAAAGGCACTCCAATCAAATGCTTGAGATCGTCTGACATTGAAGAATTTCAATTAATAGAAATCAATTTGTAGATGACACTTCATGGTTTCGTGTTCTAGAAAGAAAAAACCTAGATTGTTTAAGGAGATGCTAGACATTTACTGCAGTCTCCAAGTTCTAAAATTGATTTCCACAAAACTCATGTGATTGTTTGAGATTCAACTTCTTCTAATTGGCAATCTTCACTGCAACTAATAAATGTCAAGAAAACTTAAGATGGCTTTCACTTGGATGCAAGGCATAGGAAAAATGAATGAAATTTGGCTGCCTCTTTCAATTTTGTGTCGCGAACAAGAAGGAGGTCAAAGGCTCAACATCCACCCATTCGTTGTAGGTCTGTATACTTCAATCATAATCTTCTTTCATTATTGTTGTTTTCCATTCATTTATTCTATGTATAATCAGTGACCTATAGATTGAATTTTCACATAAATTGGGGCATTTGAAAGCTATGGTAGATTCCTATTTTTGTATCAAAGGTTGGTATTGTTAGCAAATTCGAGTAGTCCTAGTATTATAATATTTAGAATTTATATTACTGTAGTCACCACTATCATTTTGCTTTTAGCCATGGATTTGAATAGTGGCGCCTAAGCCCTTCTGAAACGAAGATCCAAAGTAAAATATTTAAGGTATATAAACCTTCCCTCGGCTATCCGACATCCATATCAATGCAAGACTATTAAACGAATCTTAGTTGTCCATCATCTCCTGTTATTTATTTCCCTGGAAATTTATTTTTTTGTCGTTCCTTCTTGCTTCCCACACTGCTACTGATATCCACTCCTCCAAACTCATCCTCGTTGGTAATATCTCTTGCTCAAATTTGGCAAGTTGTAGCCAAAAATAAGGACTCATCAGGGTTTTAGAGTATGATTATTAAAATGAAAATTTATGGCCAAGATCCTAATAATGAACACATTTAGATTTTAATGTTACGACATCCTTTATCCTACGTAGTTAAGTACTAGCATAAGTATTGTATAATTCATATTTAATAAATTATAAATAATTTAATTATATGGTTGCCCTAAGATGAGATCCAACTATCCATGCTACCTCCATCTGCCAAGCTCATCCCTCGAGTTTCTGCACACTCAAGCAACCGTGAGAAAATAGGGTTGGGGAAAGAAAAGAAACAAGCATTGAATTAGGGCAACGAGTATGCTTATATTAAAATAAACTTGGGTGCCTCCGTTTAAAATGGACTTAAAATGACTTTAGAGTATATTAAAATCAACTCATTTATGAAATGAAACATGTATCTTAGTTCATAAATTGGGGATGGATTAGGGTTGAAATCTCTTATTATGTTCTACTATCTTCACCCTTTCCTGATGGTGTTTAAAGTGGTTGAATTACAAGTTTATGTGGGTAAGTAACTAACTTTAAAAGAAGGAAAAAGAAAAAAATAACAAAACTTAGCTCTCTTTATTTCCATATAAATCACATTATATATTTATGATCTCTTTACTATATACATGTTTTATCTTGGTTCCTGTGAATGCTCTTTTTAGAGTTAAGGAATGTAATTTAAGATTCCTTATATATTCTATATATTTACCAATAAATATGACATTTTATTAAGGTTTCTTTTTAGTCAATAAATATATATTAAAAAAAAAAAAATACTAAGTTCATCATTGTTATTTGTATAATAATTGAATTACATTATCATATATGTATATAAATAATTTAGATTTCTTAATTTAGAAAATAAAATGAATATGGAGATAATATTAATAATACAATTAAATATGCATATATGAGTTTAGAGATGCTAAATGTAATATTAGTGTCAATATTAAGAATTAATATTATTGTTGATATTAGTAAGTAAAGTGTTGATATTAATATTCAGAGCCACATTACTACTAGTATTATCGTTAATAGAATCGAAAGCCATATTAATATTAATATTAAGGGAAAATAATGGCACATTAATATTATTACATCGAAAAGGATCAGGGGTCAATGGTGCATCATACCTCCTCAAATTTCGAGACGACTAAGTAAGCTATTTAAATAATGTGAGGTAAGCTAATTAAAGGTAAGGTCAAACTTAAGGACTTGACCATGTACAAATTTAAGTAAGTACCAATTGTTATTAATGTAACCTAATGAATTGTAACTGAAGGTTTATTAATATTTAACAAGGGGAGATGATTATTCCTTGATGCTAATCATGTGTGATTTAGTGCCTCCTCATTGTGGGGTTATAAATTAAATAATTGGTATTTGCCTAATTGACAAGGCCAAAAAAAAAATTGTTGGGATTTTCGCTAACCATTCCATTGCTTTTGTTCTGTAGGTCTTGAAGACAAATGGCATATATCATAGAACCTCATTGTCAACCACCAACAATTGTATTATACATAACCAATCTCTTGAGCTAGTGATTTTCATGTGTCATAAAATAGTTTTTGTATTATAAAAAATATTTTCCCGCAACATGCAATTCTCCATTATGTTACATTCGGTCACAAAGTATATCATTAACCAACAACAACTGAACTTAATCCAATCGACCTTTTAAGTTACAGGTCTTCTTTCATTGTACAAAAAATATTATGTTGTGAAACCATTTAACATAGCATATCGATTTAAATAAAGTTCCATTTGTTCATATTCAAATCTTCTTGCATCCCATCATCAATTGACTTTTGATATAAATAGTTAGTCTTAGAAAAGAAATTTACATTTTCTTGCAATTTTTTCCCTTGCCCTTCAATATATTGCCAGAGTATATCCTGCTATCAACGTAACATTTGCACCTCGTTGAGGTGCAAGCGCTTGTAATAAATGATATGGATGTATTGCATTAAGGTAAATAATTTAAATATTGAGAGTTTGACGTATAAAGTTATTGATATGAATGTCAATAGTTTTAATGTGAATGTTCAAATATGTGAGCATAATAGATTATATCATTTTAAGATGACATAAATAAATTATACTAATATCATAAATAAGTTTGATTATATTTTACACATCAACAATTTTAGTTTGACACACAATTTTTTATTTGTTGTATTATTCATCAATACCAAACTCTAATAATGAATATTAATTATTTTTTTTTATTAATGTTCATATGAATTTTAAATAATATTAAAGAATCTCATCTCATTATGATATACATAAAATTAAAAACACTGAGATATATTTAAATAAATAATCTATAATATATATTTTTAAACATGAATGTTTTGTTTGTATGTATAACTAGCATACATATATTAAATATTAATATATATAAAATACGTCGAGAGTTATCTTTTCTCGAGGCATCTATTTTCATCAACTTATTCAAAACAATAGTAAACTACCCATATGCTATCACCGTTTCAATCAATCAAAAAATATATGAGCAAAATAAATCAGGCGGAAAGACTCAATAGTGAAATAAAGCAAGAAAAGACTCAATAACACATTAGAGGTTAAACACAAAGATGCTTAGTTGTCTTATGAGTTCCTTGTGAAATTTGAATTGATTGATTTAATTATAATTTGATTTTCAATACATATGTCCAATTTCTTCTTTAAACAAGTGTGATACAATTGTCAATTAAGATAAGATTAAATATTAAATTTATGTATTTTCTTCACAAAGATACAAGATAAGGTAACCAAACCCTAGTTTTAATTCTAGTGCATATTAAGAAAATATAACCTTGCCAAATTCCAAACCAAATGAGCCCTAACAAGTCCAATAGACTCAACTTGGGAGACTTTCCATTCCACTCAATAATAAAACAACCACAAATAAAAAGAAATAAACCTTACAACTTCTTGAATCATTGTTTTGTTTTACTGCAACAAAAAATTATAACAATGCAATTGGTTTCAACAGGACTAAAGCCAAATTTGTGATAGCTAAATTCAAGTGAATCCAAAAAATGTAAAGCTAAACCTGCAACCGTGAAGTTTTGAAATGGTTATGATTCAACAACCTCTTTTAATAGAGGCCTTCATGAATTCAAAGATAAGAACATCTAAAGAAAGCTGTGAATAAAACATATTTAAATCTGCTTTAAAAACAAAGCAAAAAAACTAAAAACTATTGAAAAATAAATACTCTATTGAAAAATAAACAAAAAAAAAATTACAAATAAAACATTGAAATTTCTTATAATTATAAAAATTATATTTGTGTTACTACTATATAAAAAAAAACATGGTTGGCGACTGTCGAGGGCGTTCTCGGGCGAGCTAGGGCACCTGTGCCCTAACTCTGGTTGCTTTTGATTTGTGCGCAGGGGGGTTGTTTGGCTTGCAGGTGGGTTCTTTTTTATTTTTTTCATGCTTTGACCTATTTGTCTAGTGTTTGAGTGTTGTTTCTTCCAATTGGTGGTTGGTCTTGTGCCCGATCAATTTCCTTGGTTCCTGACCAGCGGTTTGTGGTTGTTGGTGGTGGTTGAGAGACGTGGGTGCATCTTTTGCTTACTATTTCCTTGTGGTGTGTCGTGGGCTTAAGGTGGTGTCATGGGCTTGGAGTGGGTGTCTGGTGATTCTGGCCAGGTTTTTCCTAGTTTGAAGGGCAATGGAAATGCATGTGTCAGTTGATATAGCTGCAAGGAATTCTACCATGGTGGGTGTGGATTCGAGGGTTTTAAATCCTATATCATCCAATACGGGTATTACACGAAATGGAGCTTTTAAATTGCATGAGGTGAATGGATGTTTAGAAAGGGCACAAGATCGGTTGACTCTTGTGATCCAACTTGATTCGGTGGTTGAGGATCTTGCCTATTATACTAGTCATGTTCTGATATGCAATTTTATGGGGATAAGGGTTTATCTCCCATTTCTCGATATGTGGATTTGGAAGACATGGAACCCATAAGGCGACTTTGACATTTTGATGGCTGCAAATAATTTTTTTATGGTGGATTTTTCATGTATTTCTAATCGAAACAGGGCATTTGAAGGTGGACCATATTTCTATAACCAGGCGGGTCTTTTCATTAAACCATGGCATGTTGGTTTTAATTCGGTGGAGGAGTTACCTTCTAGGGTCCTAGTTTGGGTTAGGCTCCCTCAGCTACTACTTGAATGCCGGAGAAGTGATATTTTGCAATTGATTGCTCTATTGCTTAGAAAACCTATTGGACCTTCACAACAAACCTTGAATAAGAATATTTTTTCATATGCGAGGGTTTGTGTTAAAATTAATCTAAGCCATATGCTGCCATATTTAATAGAAATGATTGTTGGTTCTTGCTCTTGGACCCAACCATTGGATTATGAGACGTTACCCTTCAGGTGTTGATTATGTCATGAATATGGTCATCTTCAGTGGAGATTTCCATGAGCTTCTAGTTCTGCTGGTGAAAATTTCCCTCTCCCTCAGTATAATCCTAAGGCGGATAAGGGTAAGACTCATTTGCAAGGGGAGGTGGCTGATAAAGAAGGTTTTACACAAGTTAAGTAGCCCAATCGTGGTTGAGGACAAAAGAGATCCTTTAAGGATAGGGAGGAAGAGGAAACTTTCAATAGATTTGAGGCGTTGGAAGACTTGGTCTCAGAGGAAGGGTTTAGTGTGGACTTGTAGGCTACAGGGGGTTCTTTAGTGGAGATTGGGATTGGGGATTACCTTAATGTGGTTCCTAATTTGGTTCAACTTGGTGAGTAGGGCTCCCAGATGGACATTAATTTATCTCTTCCAACTCTTTCTCAGGGGATGATTGGTGAGGTGTTGGAGGCTCTTGGTGGCTCCCTTAGTGCTGGTAATGTCCCCTTTGAGGTACGAAGGGTTTCAGATTTAGCTAGAAATAAATCTTCTTCCTCGACACTAGGTTTGCAACAAAAAGTAATCCCCAAGAAAGGGGTTACTGAGAAACCGTTAAAGGTTCGTAGAAAAAAGGATCAGGAAAAGGTCAAGTTAGCTGGTGAGACGATGGTTGAGTTGGGCTCAGTGAAGACTTGATGCTCACTTCTCCCATCCACCTCGATGATTGTGCTTTCTTGGAATGTGAGGGGTATGAATAACATCCCTAGATAAAAGGTTATTCGGGATTTGATTCATGTTCACTCTCCAAATGTGATTTTTCTTCAAGAAACTAAGTTGTCGGTTAATAATATGTTGAGTGTGGCCTCGAAGATTTGGAGTCAGGGTCAGTTTCAATGTGTTGGGGTGGTTGGTAGTTCAGGTGGGGTGGCATGCTTATTGGATCCTCATAAAGTTGTGCTAATTTGGTGGTTATCTAGTAGAGGCTCAATTTCTTGTGTTGCTTCTCATCTTGAGTTTGGTGAGAGAGTTCTTTTTTCTAACATCTATGCTCTGACTGATTTTCAAGGTAAGGTCTTGTTTTGGAGGCATGTTCATTATGTAAGGTCTTTAGACCCTTATCTTCCTTGGATTGTGGCTAGAGATTTTAATGCTATTCTTCCTTGGAGGAGAAGAGAGAAGGTAGTGCTTTCTTGGAGCCATCTTTGATGCTTCTGTAGGATAATATAGCTCTCTTGAGGCTGGTTGATGTCAAGCCTACTAATGGGGTTTTTATTTGGAATAATAGGAGAAGCAAGGAGGCTGCTATTTCAGAAAGACTGGATAGGTTCTTGGTGTCCATTTTTTGGATGGGAGATAGGTGGTTGACTAGCTCTAAGATTCTAGATGGGTGGGGTTCAAATCATTGGCCGATCAAGCTTTCTGATGTTTTACTTTGGAATGGCTTAAAGAAGTCTTTTAAGTTCCAAATTTTGTGGTTTAGAGACAAGTATCTTCATGATCTGCTTCCTAGATGGTGGTGTCTTGGGAAGCCAGCGTTTGGAACTGCTATGTACTCTTTCTTAAAGAGGTTGTAGTATGTGAAATATAGGTTGAAACGGTGGAATAAGCAACACATTGGTAATGTATTTCACATGAAGCACAAGGCCCAGACTCAGTTGGATCTAATTAGTAGGCAAATTTGAGATTGGGGCCTTACAAAGGAGCTTGGTGCGAAGGAGAGGGCTACGACGAAGGAAGTGGAGGAATGGGAATTAAGAGAGGAATTTTTTTGGAAACAAAAGTCTCAAATTGAGTGGCTCCGGGCGGGAGATAGGAACACTTCCTTCTTTCACAACTCTGTTAGGGACCGAAGGAAAGGTAATGTGATCTCCTCTCTCTTGTCTTCAAATGGGGATAGTCTTTTCTCTTCAACTACTATTTTTGTAGAGTCTATTAGTTTCTTTTCTGCTTTGTTTTAAAAGGATTCCCTTCCTGCAAAAGAGGATGAAGCTAAGATTTTGGAGAATATACCGCCTTTGGTCACTAGGGAGATGAATGAAGATTTACTTTCTCCTATTTCTTTTTCGGAGTTGGAGAATGTTGTGTTTCAGATAAAAAAGGCAAAGCTCTAGGACCTGACGACTTTCCGGTGGAATTCTTTCAAGAGTTCTGGGAAGTGATAGAGTTGGACCTGTTTGAGGTTGTCTGGGAATCCTACTTGAATAAACAAATGTTGGAATCCATGAATGCTACATTTATTTCTCTCATACCAAAGAAGGACGGGGATAACCCCCTGGATCTGTTCAAGCCTATTTCTCTATGTAATGTGGTTTATAAGATAATTACAAAGTTGATTGCAGAATAGTTAAAACCTTGGCTAAGTAGGGTAATTTCTGAGGAGCAAAGGGGTTTTGTTGTGGGTAGACAGATTATGGATGGGGTCATTATTGTTGCTGAGAACATTCATTCTATGGCTAATTCCAAGGAAAAAGCTATGTTTATTAAGCTTGACATGGCTAAAGTGTATGACCGGGTTAAGTGGTACTTTTTATTCAAGATCCTAGGAGCTTTTGGTTTTTCCAGTGACTGGATTGAGTGGGTCAGGAGTTGTGTTACGTCCTCATCTTTTTTGGTGCTAATTAATGGAGAGCCATTCGAATTATTTGGGGCTTCTAGGGGGCTAAGACAAGGGGACCCCTTGTCTCCTTACTTGTTCATATTATTGGCTAAGGGCTTGGGGAGGCTTATTAGATCTAGGGTAGAAAGTGGTTTGATCTAGGGCCGGTGTTGGGGAAATGATACCCCCCCATAGTCTCATCTCCAATTTTTGGATGATACTGCTTTGATGGGTCGGGCCAAGGTGGAGGATGCTATTAGAGGGCATAGCACTTTGGACAACTATTTAGCTACGTTTGGTCAGTGTATCAATGAGGGGAAATCGTTTATTATTTTTTCAATACTCTTAAGGCCATCCAAAGGAGAATTGTTGGTATTCTTCATTTTCAAATTGGCACTCTCCCTTTTGTCTATCTTGGCATTTCGCTTGCTATCTGGGCGCTTCCTAAATTGTTTTGGCAGGGGATTATTGACAAGTTCATAAATTTAGTCAATCATTGGACTTGCAGGTGGCTCTCTTTTGCAAGCAAAGTGAGACTCTTAAAGTTAGTGATTCAAGCTCTTCCCTTATACAAATGTTTTGTTCTTTCAATGCCTTCTAGCTTTATCAAGGATTTTGAGAGCTTGTCTCAATAGTTCCTTTGGTCTGGTAATCTTCTTCATAGTAAGTGGAGTTTGGTGAAGTGGGATGTTGTGTGTAGGCTGAAGAAAGAAGGTGGGCTTGGTTTACATCGAGAAGATTTGAATGGACAAGCTTTAGCTGCTAAATTGTACTGGCGGTGGTGTTTGCAACAATATCAAGTGTGGGCTAGAGTTCTTACCTCAAAGTATCTAGGAACTGTTGAGGGATTTGGCGTTGCCCGCTTCAGTTTAGAAGGGAAAGGCTCTTTGATTTGGGGTACCCTCAAAAGCGGGGCTAAGCTGGTCAAGCAGGGGTTGTTTTGGATTTGTAATGGTGGGCGGGATGCCCTCTTCTAGTATGATTCTTGGGATGGGAATCCACCCATTTTTTCTTCGTTTCCCCATCTATAGAATCTATGCTAGCACTTTATTGATGTTGGTTGGTGTCGTGTTGTTGATTTTAAAACTCGCCTGAATATGGGATAGGCCAATTTGTGCAGGTGGAAGGATCCGCACGAGTGTCCTCCTAGAGGTTCGGATGAGGACCACCAGGAGCTAGTGGGGATTTTAGTTGGGCGTGTTTGTAACTCTCTCCCTGAGCGTGATAAGCTAGCTTTGGGACTGGATCTGAAAGGTAAATACTCTGTTACTTCTAGCTATCAAGTGTTGGATAAGCAACTATTTGGGAGCTTTGAGGTTTCGTGGTGCAAAAAGGTTTGGAATAAGTTTTCCTGGCCTAAGTGTAATTTTTTCTCTTGGTTAGTGGTGTGGGGGAGGTGTCTCACTTGGGATAATCTTTGGAAGTGGGGATTTCAGGGTCCTTCCAGGTGTGTTATGTGTGTTGGGCAGGAGGAGTGTATTCCACACTTATTCTTTTAGAGTTCCTTTGTGAAAGCCATTTGGTATTCCTGGTAGAATCTTTGGAATTTTCCATGTAGTCATGTCTCTTCCTTGGAAGAATTTTGGAGGAGCCAGGGGAATCCTCCTGTAAAGATGTTTCTTCTCACAACTTGGACTATTGGCCCCAGTTTGATAATTTAGAATATTTGGCTGGAGCGCAATCGTAGAATTTTCTTGGACAAGAAGTTACTGGTTGACCAACTATGGCTGAGAATTATGGGGGTCTTACATGAAACATTAACTGCTAAGTGTGACTTGTATGTGCCCATTGATCCTGGTGATCATGGGGTGGTTAATGCTATGGGCCTTTCTATGGAAGACAGGAGAAACTGGAGGGATAATCATCAAGGGCGAGGGCTGGAGAGGGTTTTCCATATTGGTCATTGGTGTCCTCCTGCTTTGGGGGAGTTGAAAATTAATACTGACGGGTCATCTAGAGGTAATCCTAGGCCTGATGGGGTTGGAGGTATTGGGAAAGATAGTTCGGGAGTCATGGTTTTCTTCTTTTCTATTTATAGAGGTCAAGAGACAAATAATCTCGTGGAGGCTATTGCTATTCTATTGGAAATAGAGCACGCTTGGTCCCTTGGTTGGAGGCAGATTGTTTGTGAGTCTGATTCCCAAATTATCATTAATATGCTGAACAAGGGGCATGTTGAGGATGTGAATTGGTAGCTAGCGGTGGTTGTTAAACAAATTGTTTTTCTTAGCGCTGCCTTGGATTCTATTTATTTTTGTCATGTTCCTAGGGAGTGGAATAAGGTGGCTGATGGGCTAGGGAAGTGGGCTTCTAAGCGGATGGGGACTTGGAGTGTGGATGATTAGGACAATCTTCCTAGTGATTTGGCTCTTGCTCTTGAAGATTGGGTTATGGAGGATATGAGATGCTTTTTGGGTGTGACTTAATTCTTGTCTTTGCTTGTGCCCTTGTTGGGTTTGCTTCTCTTTGATTGTATTGCTTTTCTGATTCAATAAAGTTTTTACCCCTTCTTTAAGAAAAAATAAACAAATAAAAAGTTACAAATAAATACATTGAAATTTCTTATAATTATAAAAATATATTTGTGTTACTACTATAAACAAATGTTCACTCTAAAAACTTAAAAATTTATTACATGACACTAAGTATTTAGTTTTAATTTATTTTAATAGAGGTCTTCAAGAATTTGTGAATAAAATAACCTTAAAACTGCTTTAAAAACAAAACAAAAAAATTAAAAACTATTGAAAAATAAACAAAAAAAATACACTAAATTGAAAATAAACAAAAAAAATTACAAATAAATACATTAAAATTTGTTATAATTATTAAAAATATATTTATGTTACTACTATAAATAAATGTTCACCCTAAAAACTTAAAAAAATATTAAATGACACTAAGTATTTAGTTTTAATTTATTTTTTCAATTAAATTGCTTTTAAAATCTAAAAAAGCAACATTACGACCACTTGCATAATACATCTCTCAACGTAACTCTTGCATAATTATTTTTATTTTACTTTAATTTATCTTTTTAACATTCAAAATAAAAATAATATATAAATATATATTATAAAATAAAATAAATCTTTATAATTATAATACAAATGATGGAATACTATTGCAATGAGAAAAAATGATGAAAATAAGTGCCTCAAGAAGGATAACTCTGGACGTATTTTATATAAATAATAATGTTATATAAATACTAATTTATTATAATAATTACTATAATTAAATTAATTATAATTAATAATAAATTTTAGTATTAATAATAATAAAAATGAAATCATTATAAAATTGATTATGATATAAAAAATAAGTATTTTAGAGTGAATAAGATATCAAATCGATTTAAAACCGTTTTTAAATTTGTTTTAAATCTACTTTAAATTTGCTTAAAAAATGTCTACATACAATGAATGTAGTTATGCTAGCTACATGTCATTTGAATGTCAAATTCAAACTAAAGAGTTTGTCCTTACATTGAATTTTTCTTTTTGACGGATGCCATTGTAATATGCCTCTCGACATAATTATCAAAATAAAATTATAAAATAATTCATAAGTAAAAAAATAACTAGCATACATATATTAAATATTAATATATATAAAATAAGCCGAAAATTATCTTGTTTCATGCACATATTTTTCATTATTAAGGGTATTTTTTATTTAATTTCATAATGTGATGTATTTTTATTTTTAATAATAAATTCACTTGCAATTGTATATTTTTTCCTTAACGTGTTCCAATAATAATATATGTGTTTAATATAAAAGTAGTAGTTGTTTAATATTTATAGCTTCGTAAGTATTTGATTTTAAGTTTTATAAAGATTAATTTGAAATCATAGGAACTTATATATAGAAAAACATAACATGAACATCAACCATTTGCATTAAATTAGAACACACATACTTTCAATTTGTTAACAAAAAATAATATAACATAGTTTTTCTTTAACACATTCTAATAAATAATAAAGTTTATGTTTAATAAATAATTTGTAGTTTTTTTAACTGTTGTTAAATAGGTATCTAAAAAAATGCTTACATCTTCATTAACATTCATTTCAACAGTAATATATATGATTTCATTATATTTTCCATCATTGTTTATTTCAATTGCCATATATAATGCTAGACACTAAAATTTAGTGGAATTCCTCCCCAAACTTATAATTTAATATTCTGATTAATGATAACTTTGTAAGTATCTGATTTTAGTTTTTATAATTATTAACTTAAAATTATACCAACTTGTATATAAGAAAAGATAACATCAACATCAACCATTTCCATTTAATTAGAACACAAATACTTTTAATTTGTTAAAAAAAATAGTTTCACTTAGTTAAACATTTATGCAATGGTAATAAGTTTTGAATAATATTTTTAAAATATTTTCGAAATTGAATGCAGCCATAGATAAAATGTATACATATTTTGCAAACATTTGTTAAACAATATTTCAAAAATACTTTTAGTTTGTTAACCATTTGTGTACCGGTAACTGTGCATTATGATTATCATGAAGAATAGTTCAAACTTTAATTGTCACACTTGACTTGACAACATGCAATGTAGGTATCCCATAGTGTGCATGTAACAAATGGCATGACCTGATGCACCGTGAATATGATGGAATATTGAATGAATACATACTCCAACTTATTGTTATATGTCTTTTAATAATGATATTTCAATTCTTAAAATCATTTACATTTAGTTTGTCGATAAATCTTTTTTTTGTTTTTTCCATATTTAAGATTCATTGTATGAGACACTCTCTATGGAAGTCGTGACCTTGATATCCCCTAAACAAAAAGAAAAATCAATTGATGGCCTTACATTGATCTATTTCATATAGTTTAATATTCACAATCTCCACAAAAACATGCTTCTCGCCTAAACCTTTATATCTAAATATTATTTTTGTTACTAAAAGTTGAGATCATAAATTTATAGGCTGAAATCTTCATTTTAGTTTTAGATGAACAAAAATATATTTGTTGATTGAGGACTGGGATATAGAAGAATAAACAACCGAAATGACTTGCAACATGATCAACACCCAAAACAAAAAAATGCATATAAAATTATTTGAAAGTGAAAGTTGGGAATTATTAGAAATGGACGCTATTGGTATATTTATGACATTAGATATAATTATTTATTGTTTTTACCTTCAATATTTTACAAGCTGCTACATAATTAGTAGTATTATCTTTATTAAATTAAAGTAATGTGTTACACTCCTATCTTGCAAACTCTAAAACAAAGACCACAAGTGAAACATTTGACATAGTATGAACTTAACTACTATTTGGAAGAATGTTGTGAACACTATGGTGGAAATAGAAATGCTAAGTCAGAAAGTGGAAATCTAAATCTTTACTGTATAAATTGATACAACCATTACTCTGAATGTTCAAGCAAATCCAAAATTTTGAAATAAGTGTTTTAAACTCTAGATGTGAAACTTAAAAAATAAAATTGATAGGTTAATTGTGGGTACTATAGGTTCCACACCAAATATAAGAAAAACTTAATACATATGGGCATAAAAATTGAAATAAGCTAGGATGATTATTTACATAATATCTACACAAAAAAGCACCCCACTCTATTGGGATATAAAGGAATACTGATAAGGGTGCAAACCCGAGACATAGAAAATAACCCACAAACAAGAGAATAATTTATTATTCAGAAATGGAACTTCTTACATGCAGAGGATCTCAAATCCCCAAGTTCTACAACACATGCAAGCTACAGAAAGCTACAGAATAACCCTTTCGCAATATACGAGCTTGTCCACAAAAAGTTACCCAAAAATTAGAAACCCGCCCATAAATAGAGATCCTCATTTGTTTGGAGCCAAAAAAACATTCAATTTGAGTTTAGGCAGTTTGGCACCGAAAATTTACAACATGAAGTTCAAATTTCAAAAGACCATTTGCAATGGTATCTTCTAGAAAGTGCGCCAACTTCGCGGGGTCATAACTTTTGATCCAGGACTCCGATTCGCGAACCGTTCGAACCGTTGGAAAGGTCTCGAAGTCAAGAACGCGCTTGAAATCATCTACGCCAATTTCAGAAAGTTTTGGGGCCATTCCGGAAGCTCTAAGTGCCTCAAATCCCACTCCAAAGATTTTCAGGTGCAAATCTGGGAAACTAAAACTGCAATTTCTTTCAACCCATGAACCAAAAATAAAAACTGTAAATTGGGAATTTTATTATGACGAAAAGGGTATCCAAAAATGTAAAAATATCTAAAAATGGAGAAACTTCAAATTTAACTATTTTTGGGTGATGCAAGATTGCCCTTACACCATTGGATGCTCCTGCATCAAATACATACAAAAATAAGTAATTACTCCCACCTTTTAACAATATGACAGTTCCAGTACCAAACTACCATCCTTGTTTTTTACCACCTTAATCCCTTGCTCCAAAAACTCATGCCTCAGGTCTCCAATTACACCATATTTAGAGATGGAAGGGAGAATAAAAAGGCTGGAAATTTGCAGATATCCAACATGTGGAATTCCTGGAATTCCTCAAAGGTTATCAACATACATAGCTAAATATTAGCTACATAAGGCCAAATCCTGACGTCTTTTGGAGATCAAATGAGTAGAATGCTTAAGGGTTTTCAAATCATCAGTTTGCACCAATTGCATTGTCTCCCCCTTGGATCATGCAACCCTTCATCAGAGGTTTTGCAACTATAAATACATCCTCTGAAGGAATGATTCAGTTGAGGATCCATTCCTTGGAATTAGGACTTGATCTTTATGGATTTGAGTTTTCTCTTTTAGCTTCATTATATTCCAAGAAGAAAACAAGATTCAAAATAAAATATATTAGATTTATAGCAGAAATTTGAAAAACCCTAAATGAGTTGCATCTTTCCAAAACAAATGCTGCTAATAGTTTATATATAATTATATATTGAGTGAGTTGGAGTTATTTTTAAGATTTACAATCATTCAAAAATAATTTGGACAATGAAGTTACCTTTTTTTTCTTATGCCTGAAAGGTAATCAATCCGTCCATTCAATTTATGCTTGCTTAAAGTCAAACATGGCTTGAATAAACTTGATCTCCAGAGCATAAGTGCTATCTAGGTAAAGCGAAAATGAACTTGTTAAAGAAATGAATCGATCAACCTCCCCATATAATTTTGAAGAAAGAAAATATTGAGGCGTAGGAAAAATTTTCACTACCTAAAGATGAGATTGGTTCTATGGTAACAATGATCTTTATACCATCTTTTCTTTATTTCAATATACTAAATTTCATATTTTGGTTGTCGTTTTTGACAGGCATGGTTAATTTGAAATTGTAGACATGAATGGGACATCTTAGTTGTTATCAGTTAACAGTGTGGAAACACATAGTGTCAGGTGTAATGTCTTGTTGCATATCATATCGGTGAGCTCTGACCTCCATTTCCATCTGCTGCCATTGTGGGAAGAGGAACTCCTGTGGAAAATTACAGTCCCCAACAATGCCGCAAAAAGAATTAGTGCTAACATAGTGCGACCTGGCTTGGTGAAGGATTGAGGAACCTCATTCTAAAACATAACAATGGATCAAGATTCTTTTCTGATACAAAATTCATTGCACGAAATTCAAATCACTTTCAAGAATGCAAGCACTTTAGTTGTACAAAAGAGACAGTTCAATAATATTATGATAATATTTTTTTATTATAACAATATAGTTTTGAATTTTATTGTTTAGGCTGTTCGATTATACTATCTTTCATTAGACCGCCTATTTAGACTACACCACACACTGTTGTATATTGCATGAACACATTCACTTTTTTTTTTTAAATGAACATCATAACAAATCCTAATCCTATAAAAGTAATTTTAAATCTATTTTGGCATCCACCATTCCAAAAAAAAACAATGAGGAAAGAGAAAAGAGTAGAGCAACAACAAATACAACAAAGAGCTATAGTCACCATAGATTCCACCTACTTATTGTTTTTTCTAAAACATTTTTCCAGACATTTATTTCTTCTTCCTACATATAGAATCTAATTAGCCCTTTGCCTTAATGAAAATCTTTCTAAGGTAATAAAGTTCTCTTCTTTTGGTTTGTGCATGCAATTCCTTTGATCTTAATTTATGCTAATATAAAAGGCAACTGTATGTGGATTAATTAATATGTGAATAAACTCAAAAAATCACACAATATTTCTAGTTAGAAATGCAACTTCAAGCAAGGACAAATGAATAGGCATACCTTTGCAATATGAAATTCTGCCTCTCTCCTAATTGTCGACGCTTTCCTTTATTCCACCTTTTGTAACATCAACATAAAACAATATTGGCTTCACATAATCAACAATAAACCGAGGCACATAAATTTTATTCTTAAAATAGTAAAAGAGAGATTATTCTATTCATTAACAAGAATGGGAGCATGAACGATTTTGCAATGGTAGCTACACAAAAATCTCAAAAAATCACACATTAATATTTCTTGCAATATTAAATTCTATAAATCAAAGCAAAGCAAATATTCTTTTTGGTTTGTGCATTATATAGCGATGCACACCGTAGTGACTCCATATAAAATAAAAATAACAACTTTAAAACTAAAAATAATACTAAAAATAAAAGTTTTCAAACAGCTTTAAAAACAAAGCAAAAGTTTATTGCATCTCCATTGCTAAACAACGATATATATTGATTTCAATATATATATAATATTGTATTTATTTAATTTTTTTATTAGATATTCAAGATAATCTTGTTAAAAATCTTCTTAAAATTATAAAAGTGTGAAAATATTAAAAAATTAATATGTATTTCCATAAAAAATATTATAAATTAAAAATCATGTATTTTCTAAAAATGTATATATTTTTTGAAAATATTCTAAATTAATACGTATTTACATAACAAATATCATAAAATGATATGTATTACTATTAGAAATTAGAATATTATATTTTCTTTTCTTTTCTAAAAATGTATATTTTAGTCTTTTTTAAATATTCTAAATTAATATGTATTTCCATAACAAATATTATAAAATTATATATATTACTATTAGAAATTAGAATATTATATTATCTTTTCTTAAAAATTTCAAAGAGTTTTAAAATAGCTTTAAAAACAAAGCAAAAGTTTCTTGTATCTCCATTGCCAAACAAAGATATATATTGATTTCAATATATATAATATTGTATTTATTTTTTATTTTTTTATTAGATATTTAAGATTATCTTGTTAAAAATCTTCTAAAAAATTATAAAAAGGTGAAAATATTGTAAATTAATATGAAATATTGTAAATTAATATGTATTTCCATAACAAATATTATAAATTAAAAATCATGTAAAATTATATATATTAAAATTAGAATACTATATTATATTTTCTTAAAAATTTCTAACAATTTTAAAACAACTTTAGAAATATATTGATTTCAATATATATATATATATAATATTGTATTTTATTTTTATTTTTTTATTAGATATTTAAGATTATCTTGTTAAAAATCTTCTAAAAATTATAAAAGAGTGAAAATATTGTAAATTAATATGTATTTCCATAACAAATATTAAAAATTAAAAATTATGTAAAATTATATATATATTAAAATTAGAATACTATATTATATTTTCTTTAAAATTTCATATATAGTAGCACTATAAAAAGATGATGATAATGCATGCTTTTAAAACTTACATATATAAAAAATCTTAAATATAATATTACTTTGTGAAAGGGTTAGTAGACGTCAATTTTAATGGGGAGAATAAAAATGTACACATACTCATTGATGTGAGTGTAAGAAGCCTTTTGGCTTAATATATTTTTTCTTCAAATAAAAAGAAAATCAAGTGGTATGACAAGTATAATTATTATCTTTTATTTTTAGTCAATCTAAATGGATTAATAGATTGATATACTAAATATGCAAAACAATGTAAAATAGAGGGAAGGGAGAATCGATTAAAAATAAGAGAAAATAAACATATCATTTAATTCTAAAAAATAGTGACAATAGTTGCATGATACTTTTTGGAGAATACCACATGAACCATTCCAACAATATTTGTCAAATACAAGCTTCTAATGCTCTCATTGGAAGAAGAAACAGGGATCTTGAGCATGAATGGGATGAAAAATAGAAATTGGAATGGCAACCTGTGGTGATAGGGGCAAATACAATACAATTTGGAAAATCTTTATAAAACTTGATAAGGAAAACCCTGAGCATAAAAAGGGAGAAGTTGGAAAGTGCAAGGAGAATTCTTCAATAAATTGCATTCTTCTTAAAATGGGTGAATACATAGCCAACCATAAATAGACTCCAAATTTGGGTTGAGGAACAATGAGGAACTATTAAAAGATTCTTTTCAATTCAATGTGAACCCAGGGTAAAGAGGAAAACATTATCCTTAAATCAAACCCTTGGATGATGGATAAGGTAGGTTTTTATATGAAAGATTCGGTTCCAAATTTAACTCATCGAAGCATGTAATTTCCCAAACCTCAATGTATCTTTGGTTATATAATCTACCAATGAAATATTGGAGTGAGCCTACCCTTATATGTATAGCAAATTATCTAGGCACTTTAATCTAGGCCAATACTTTATTTTGAATAAGCAAGCAAGAATGTATATCTAAATTTGCTTATAAATTAATTTGGAAAATCCCTAACTCAACAATTAAAATAAAATCTAAAAAAGGAAAAGAGTGAAAATGAAATTTTTTCCAACAAACCACCCAAATCATTTGAGAAAAAACTTGGAAATAGTCAAGTATAATAAGCTCCCAATCCTAGAGCCAACAATCATTGATACATTTAAGACTTAAGCCAAAAAGGAAATCTTTGAAGTAGCCTTGAAACATTGAGGATCACTAATGACAACATGGATTTATCTAGTTTCTAAGGCAAGGGCCCATGATTCATATAATTCTAAGATCTTGAGTTAATGAAGGCATATTCTATTAAAATCCCTAGAAGAAAAGAAATAAGATAGTTAAAATCAAAGAAAGAAAAGCCTAACTACGACCCTTGCAAAAAAAAAGGAAGAAAATTAAATAAGGAATTGCAAGAAAAATATGGGTTTGCAGACAAGCAGATGAAGATGAGCACCACGATGTCAAGATTTGGGAAGGGTTTTCCTCCTCCTACTAACTAATGAAGATCATCACAATGAATGTCAGGTGTTAGGTCCCAAAATTGTTAACTCCAGTCACAATTCTAGTGTTGTCGCTGTGCAAGTAAAATCAACTCATCAATAGATTGTGAAGGGTTGAAGGTCAACTTAACAAGAGTGGTTTTATCTCCTAAGATTCGAGCTCAACTTAGACTCGGGAGGGTATTCCCAAGAATATACACTAACAGGTATTAAAATCACATCAAATGGACAATAATAAAATACCGAAAACCAAACTCAACTTGATGTCTTTGTCCCAAAGGTTGTCACTAAACCAAGAATAACTAGCTACCTCAAAACCCTAATATAACTATGTAAGAATAACCCACATAATATAGATTCATTTTACAACTCTCTAAATGAAAAATCCTTGGTTATGATATGAGGTTATGGATGTACAAAACTACTCCTAATCCTATACTATTGATTTTTTTGTTTGATGGTGTGAGATCAGTGAGGTAGACTAGAGATTGATGCCTTTATTGGGCTACAAAGTCAAATATAATAGAAAAAATGGAAACATAAAAGATTTGATATGGGCACACATGCCATCAAATTACAAGTGTTACACGATGAACATACTTAGTAATCTAAAATGAACTACATGAATCCATATGTAATACATAGGTGATTATTACAAGCTTGTACTATTTTAAAATGCTATCACATTATCAAATGTTCATTACAATCATGTTAGCAAGTGTGACAAGAGAATACCTACAAGATCGTGATGATTTTCCTAGAGAAATACAAACATGGAGACATTTAATACACAATGAAAATATGTTTACTCCTTCACATGTCTCATGGATTCATGACCCTTCTATGACTAGACATGACATGGTTGAAACCATACACTAATACCTACACCTACGTTACCTCTAGTCATCGCCGACATAACCAACCTCCTTAAAATGATCAAAATTATGCCTATAAGAACAAGGTGTAACCCTATTTGTGCGTACTATAGAAAATTCAAACTCAAGGTTTAGATCTTCTCTTTCCCAAAATGGATGTTACAAATGGAAGGAAAATATCTACAGTTACTTTAGGTGGTTGTGTGAAATAAAGCGATTTAGTTGGTAGGTGGAGCTAGGGGAGGATGAGTCATGTAGTAAACACACTATTGGGCATCTAAATACTGAAAAGAAGTATTGTAGGCCTTTGTTCTTCCTTTGTCAGTACTTTTACCCTCATCGAGAACCTATCAACACTTTAGTCTCCAATAGGAACCTCCACCACATGCTCACATATCTTCCTTTGTCTTCATCGATGATCCCATATTCCTTTGTTGGAGCTTAGGCCAGGACTAAGAACTAGGAACCAATGATTCCTAGTTCCAAGGGAACCTCCAACCACTTCCCTGACTTAGGATTTTTTTTAATTTTGATTTCAATGAATGGCTAAAACATAGGGAAGGGAAAAATACCAAAAAAGAGCACACAAAAAATCATAACAGAATGACCCATATGGAAATTTCTCAGATCAATTATTGACAAGGGGTCATACTACTAAGACATGCAAAAGGTCGAGACTCAATCCAAATTTGACATGAAAAATTGAGTTCCAACATTAGGGTCTTGAATTCCCCTAATAAAAATGCTCAACAAAGTTTTAGATAGATATATCAATAGTAGATATGCTCCTTTTTTCATGAAAAAAATTTAAGTGAGATAGATTCAAACAAACTCTTACAAAAATTACCAAACTAGAAAAGATCTACTTAAACAAAGTTGCTAACAACCAGGTAGTTGCCTACAATCTTGACGTTCTTTATTCCAAATTGATGGCATATTTGTTCCTCCACCTTAATATTCATTATGTCCTTTATTTTCTTTGAGCCAACAATGACTAGCTTTTATCTAAATCTCTAACAATGCCTACTATTCTTGATTGGCCATTATTTCCTCTCGATAGATGTGAGAGATTATTAAAAACCAACAAATCCTAAAAGTATATATTTCATAAGTTTAACAATTCATTGTAATATAGGACAAAATCATGGAAGCATAGATATGATTGTGTCATCCCAAAATGAAATCACATGCAATTACATCAATCAACACATAAACTATTAGAGACAACCTTAAAATACTTTACAATAAAGATATGATACTAGATTCTCAATTTCAATCATCAAACACTTTACACATCTACATCTTCCCATCAACAATTCTAATTCAACACAAAAATAAACACTTTTAAACTTCTCATTTAATTTATCACTTACTAATCTCAAAATCCATTAATCAATTTATAAATTACATTAATCTATAATATAATTTTTCATATAATTTTTCTGAGTATTCATATTTTATTTGTATATATAATTAAAATTATAAAACATGTCATTTGAGATTAGGTGGCCTTTTGGAAAGCTTGAATTTAGGGATTAAAGTGGGTGAATTGGCATTGCTATTTTGTGAGTTGTTCCACTACACCTAAACTCTCTACTTCTCCACTCGATTTAATAATCCTTTGTTTTATTAAGTCTAAATTAAGGTTTGTCTTAGAAGTTCACAATAGCTCTTTACCATATGATTTTATCTGATTCCAATAAACGTTCGGTTTGAAAGGCACAATTGTTAAGGTGGGCTTATGATTCCAACACCTTGGAAAGTTAGTTGCATTTTTTTTTATTAATTGACCTTGGGAAAGCTTAGGCTTAGGTACTCACACCTTTAATTAATAATAATATCATTTTAGATTTGGGGAGGCATTCGTAGTTCTTTTTATTAGTTGAGATTTCACTTTTATTATACTTTAATTCTAGTTTTTAAAAAACAATTTAATAATATTAAAATTTCTGAAATAAAGATATTTTTAAAGTGTTTTTTTTTTTTAAAAGTTTGTTTTTAATGTTTATTTATTCATTTGAGAATATTTTTTGTTTTTTCTATAAATTAATATTTAAATGTTATATTTATGAATAAGAGTTGGTATCTAATTTGCCCCCCCCTTTCTCTCCTTCACCCATTCGCACGGCTGGGTGGTAAGGTGGATGACATGGTGGCGGAGTGAGAGGACATAGGGGTTGTTGGAGGGGGTGTGAAGGAAGACAGGCACATGGTATGGCCACATCACTTCTTCCTTCTTTCTTGTGGTTGCCTAAGGTATATTTGTCTGGTGATTGTCGACAGAGGGGTTTTTGAGGGGTCTGAGTCATCTCAAAAAGGGAGCTTCATGGGACTGGCTGTCGTTTTAGTGAGATGAGTTGGCCTTGCCAAGTGGTGAGGCACGTAGGGTACGGTGTTTACGGTAACTCATGCATATCAGTTTGGTGGCAGTTGGTCTTCATTACGAGGTGATGTCTTGGTTAAAGCCTATTTTTGGAGGATGAAAATCTCATGCAAGGACAGATTGCCTTGCATCGCCATTATTCCTCCCTCATGTGTCTTGGATTTGGCTTGTCGATTGCGGGCTTTATTAATGTTGGTGGGTGGTGGCAGTTCAATTGTGTGTTTTTTGAAATCTATTTTTTGTTGGTTGTTTCTTTACAGGTGGTTTTTCAGTTGGGGTGGCGATAATGGCGAAGCTGAGCCATTCCAAATTCATTCTTTCAGTCTTCGTGGAGGGGTTGGAATGTTTCGGTGCGGATACTCCCATTTCTTTGGTGGCGACGGAGAGGCAAGTAGCGTTCAAGGAAATCACAGATCAAAGGCTTAAACACATTATGCTCGATGGTGACCCCCTGGTCTTGGTAGCAGTTAAAATGGTATTAGGGAAGGGTCACTTGGTCAGAAAGGAGTATGCAAGGGATAATGCATACATATCCTCACAGTTCTTGGCTGTTATTCTGGACGTTGGAGTGTCCAAGGCGGATGCTAGTGAATTATTGGTGAATTTATTTTGTGGTGATTTGTTGGACGGCTTGTAGGAGACCTTGAAAGCGGCCTTCATGGGCAAAGGGATTCCACATCCCTCTCATTTGGAGCTCCTGTGCAAGATGGACGATGCGGTGAGGGTCTACCCCTTTCTCTTAGACTTGAAGGGGACAGAGCTTATGCAGCACCAGATGATCTCGGCAATGGCTGTTGAGTTCCTGAAATGTAAGCTAGGGTTGGTGGTGGAGGAGGGCTTGGAATGGGTAGAATATTTCTCTATGTTTGCAAACTTAAATGGGTTTCTTTGAGGTTCGACCTCTGTGTCTGAATTTTTCTTGCTTTTTGGCTATTATTTTGGCTCTAGTTTTTGTAATGGGCAGGGTGGCTGTCAATTTTGCTTTGGTTTTTTAGCGTTTCCTGGGTTGGTAGGGGTTTTAATATTTTTTGGTGGTTCGGTGGTTATTCCCTGCATTGTAGACAATCTGTATATCTATTTCTAATATTTTAATAAAATTTATAAACCTTACATATCAAAAAAAAAGAGTTGGTGTCTAATTTGAATTTGAGTTTTTATTTTCGAGTGGTTCAAACTTGGTCTCTAATCTTATTATTTTTAGTCATAAAATAAGACTATTAGAACAACTCTAAACTTGGTTCAAGGTTGTAGGGGTTGTCATGACCCTCATTTAATTCTAGGCATAAGTCCACTTGACTACAACTAGTCATTACATGTCAAACCAAGCATGAAATATTAAGTTTGAATAATATGTCGTATAAAAGAACAGAGCTTTGGACCATTTTAGAGAATCAAAGGAGTAGCATTGTTGTTCAATCAAATGGAGCATTCACATCTAGAGTCCCACATCAACATTTACATTTATAAGGACATATATTAAAGTATTTTTTATTTTGCTTAGCATGGCTTTGATTTTGTTCAACATTGTTGAATTGGTACACAACTCTCAAGGCTTGATAACCATCAAGACAAGGCATGAATTCCCACTTGATAATAGGACCTAGTGATAATTTTGAGCATGATCGTATCTAGGTACACAAGCAAACATATTTCTAAAGACCAAAATAACATATTTCAAGACTGCATAAGAGGTTTAAGGTTGTATTTTTTCAAATCAAGGTCGCTCATGTAGTTCTAAACCCTAATATATCACATTAGTTTTCATTATGTTAGAGCCTCAATATTACAAATTTGATAGCAAAAGCATGACTTGGATCATAATGTTCATGTTATGATAAAATGTTATGCACCTAGGGATATGATATTATAACATGTATAAGTGGACTATGATATCAACACATGACACACATCTCTTAAGTTGGTTATATTGGATTGTGTAGACAATGTGTGCAATTAATTATATTAGGTAATGAGGCCTAAATTGGGTTTAGTAGTTTTTCCTTCCATTATGTTATTAAGAGGTACTTTCTATAAAAGAGGTGATTGTCATTGTAAGGATATGCGAAGAGTATGCTATATATGTGGGATCTTATGGAGGTATAGCATGGAGTGGTTTCTTCCATAAAGAGTATTGTATGTTTTTACCCTACCTCAATGGTTTGTTCTATTTCTAAACATACTAGATATTAAGGCATCTTGATCCATAAATATCTCTTATGTTGTGTATGATCTCTTCTATATCATCATATTACAATTATTATTTGTGGATCATATCATATAATATTTTTTGTTTACACATACAACTACCATTTTCCTCTGTCAATTTTAGTACAAGATTAAGTGCTTTATCTAGTCTCATCTCATTTATTTAGGTGAGTTATGACATTGATTGTTTTATTTAATTGAATAATCTAGACATTTTTAGAGGGTGTGCTTTTAACTACCCTACCTTTAAATTAAATGGATTTATAGTACTTATTATATTTTATTTTTATTAAAAAATATTTTTGCTTTATTAATGTCAAAAAATGCTATTATAAATAATATAATAAATGATTATTACAATTGTGAACATTAATTGTATTTTTCCCCTTTATTGTAGACTCACTTTGATTTGGATATCTTTTTACAATGAGAAGCATATAAATGTCATGATTTTTGTTGATAATTAGCACATAGCCCAATCCTTTAAGTGGTTTTTGTTTATACTCACCCCTAAGGATAAATCTTGCTTCTCAAATTTATCTATTTCCTACCCTAGGGGTTGAAAGGATGGTATTGTGAAAAATTTTAGCCTATTTTATACCATTATTTATTTAAAATGCACCCATCCATTCACATCACTAAGAATGTGAGTGAGAGATTGATGAATTTGTAGTAATTTTTGGATTTTGGTGGATCTTGAGATTTGAAGGATTTGGATAGGTTTTGGGACAAAAAATATATTTAATTGAACCAAGATTTATATTCCTTCCGTAACACTCAAATATTTAGGACATACTAAAGGAAAAAACTTAAATATTCATTTAAATTAGATGCACAGTTGTGTAGGTTGGATTCACAAGTGTATGATTAATCTTACATTTATGGAAGTGACCTGTAATGACATGCAAAAACTTAAGTAGTTCAAGAGCATCTGTGCAAGATTTACTAATTTTTATACACCTATATGAATCATTGAACCTAACATCTTTCACAACCTATCTACATTATAGTTCTCACAAAGTATCATTATTTTATTAATTAATTTTCATTCTTTCAATCATATTCTATTAGTCACAACTTCTTTTATCTAGAGTAAATTTTGATATTTTGGATTATCTATTGGTTTACCCTAGCTTTATGGAAGAAGGATTTAATTCTCCCTTTTAATTATAAACAAAATAATAGATAATTGTCTTTAAACATAATTGGTATTGTATACACCTAAAAATGGTCATCACATTCAGTTAATTAAATACAACCTATTTAATTAATACTTCAACTACATATAAATAAGGTCTTACTTTATTTATATTGTTCACTTTCCTTTTAATTCTCCAAAATCACATTCTTCTAAATAATTAAATAAACAAAATACCCTAAACGTGTTTATTTAATTAACCTTCCTTAATCCTAATTAAGAACTAGAGCACATTTCTACAACTTTTTGTGTGCCACCTCATAAAGGTCACATGAAAATAAATAAGCCTAATTATTAATTAGAATTATCTTCACACACTTCCACCAATGAGAAAAAGCACATGGCTTTATTCCCCCACACTTCCAACAAATTTGGAGCACATGGGTCTTTGTTTCACACACTTGGGAATCCCATACATTTGGCATGTTTCCAATTGGTCAAAGGATTCTCTCCACACACATAGCATGTTGTCCTTGGTCAAGGGGACAACACCCTAATTCCTTTCATCTCCACTGTCTATTATTTCTCCTTTGAATCTAGACCGTTGATAGGTGCCACCTCACAAAATGCTTGAGAAACCCTATAAATACACCCTCTTGCCTTAGCATTTATCATCCACAATTTGAGTAAAGTTACTATGCAAGTTTATCTTAGGAGCTTAGAGCTTTCATGGACTCTTATACTTAGTTTTCATAGCATGTGTTACATTGCATTCTCATCTTAGATTAATTAATTGCTTCATAGTTACATTTTATCATCCCCGTTGCATCATAGTTACATTTTATGTTTGTTTTATGTTTGCATTTGATAGTTGCATAATCATGGATAATTCATTTTAGTTTCATATAATCTCACCCATCTCCACTTGTTCATTTATCATCAACATCATCCTTCATTTATCATTGTATCCATTATCCTTTCCATCATTTTGTTTCATTTAGAAGCATACCACTAATCATTCCAACACACATTTGCACATAGAAATCATCTTACCTTGCATATTAAGCATCAAATCTCATTTTCTAAGTAGTCATTTTAACAACCTTTATACCCATAGAAATTTGAGGGCCAAACAGTTTAATAAATCCCTAGAAATAGAGGACAATGATACGTATTTGAAAGATTTGATTGTATTACGAATAGAGTAGTTTTACTTGCTTCAAACTTTGAATATAAACTGCCTCATTAAGGTTTGTGTTGACATTAGAATACTCTCCACATTCGACACATGCACAAAATGGCACCCACAGTGGGGCCTTTGCCTTACTTATTTATAATTTTTTTACAAATTTTGTGATTGCAGGGTCAAGATTTGAGACTTGGGAATGTTTTGCACCTATTTGGAGGCAATTCTGGGCTATTTTGAGCAGTTTTGGGTTGTTTTTAGAGTTTTGGCGCCTCTTGCAAGTTGTTTCGGGATCATTTTTACCTATTTTGAGGCCATTTTGGGCCACTTTTTTAGTTTTGGCGCCTCTTCCACCTGTTTTGGCGCCTCTTGCAAGTTGTTCTGAGACTGTTTTCACCTATTCCGGGACCATTCTGGGCCACTTTTAGAGTTTTGATGCCTCTTGCTTGAGTTTTGGTGCCTCTTGCAACTTGTTTCGAGACCATTTTCACCTATTTTGGGACCCTTCTGCACTGTTTCTGGAGTTTTGGTGCCTCTTGCACCTGTTTTAGCGCCTCTTGCAAACTGTTTCAGGGAGTTCTGGCTTGTCTAACTCTGTTTTTGAGCTTTTTGTCTCTGTTTTGGTGCCTCTTGCCTCTGTTTTGGCACCTCTTTCCTCTGTTTTGGTGCCTCTTGTCTCTATTTTGGTGCCTCTTGCAATTTGTTACCAAATCAGAAACTCACATTATGTGTTGTGCATTTGCAGGTTTTCCCAAAATTCGCTGTCAAAGACTCAAAACATAAACTACTAACACATTGCAAGGGCTGGATGTTATTCACTTGTTTTCCTTTTGGTTAAGATAGTAACGTAGCTTAATTAAAAGGTTAACGAATATCATGTTTCCTTTTGGTTAAGTTAGGAACATAGCTTAATTAACGAGTTAATGAACACCATGTCTTTTGTATGTGATGGATGGTAGGCACATGCTCTCCCCTTAACTGGGTGATCTAAAAATCTAGACCCATTCTTGTTTATGTGTGAGTGTAAGTGGAGTATATGGCATGAGTTCTCTCTTTATTCATGCAAAATAAAGATTGATCAAACTATGGGTATACTTGCTTGCTTTTGTTTATCCTAGAGGGCCTGCCTTGTGGGAAAAAGTAATCACCCAAGGGAACGACCCAACCAGTAACACGCTAAAGCCAAGCGACTTCCAACCAGGATGTAAATGTGGATACTTGAGGAAAGTTCAAGTATCACGTGGGTGGCTCCGACGAGATGGATCAAAAGGGACTCTTGCCGCATGGTTCACTCCCTACGAATAAAATGTTTGAGTTAAAACCCTTGTTGTAGATTTTCCAAAATCCTTTATCTATTCTTTGGTGCAGCAACGGTCGTTGCCAAGGCATCCACATTCTCACAGTTTTTAGTAGAGGTGATTGGTTTGCAATGGAAGTTTCATGGGGAATAGAAGCTTGGTTGGTTTGAGAAGATAGTGCACTATAAGGGGGAGCCCGTGCATCCAAGCTTCTGAATTCATTCGCTAAAGATAGTGCGATTGGGGTAGAACCCGCGTGGAATCTAAAAGAATACAGTCTTACACAACCTTAGGAGTGTATATTTTTCTTGATGTGTCTTCAAAATGAAACTCAAATAAAACACCATAAAAAATGTTACATTTTGAAAGTGAAAACCTTGATTCAAAACTACATTCATTGAGGTAGACAAGTTAGTAACTTAGATCCATCCATCTTTAGAAAATTAGTCCTCTCAATAGTATTCAACCTTAGGAAAAACAGAGTCAGAATATGTGGTTTACACGATGATTTCATTAAAGGTCAAGATTAGAAAACCAAAGATCAAACCTGTTAGTCCAAAACAACATAAAAAATGTTTGTCTATGCTCTATGACTTTAGAGAGAGGTTAACCTTCAATTTTTACAAGAGAGCTTGCAAAAACCATCTAGAGTTATACATGATGTACTATTGTCAAAATCCAAGACTTTTCCAACGTTTTGAGTACCTTAATTACACCTCTTGAATCAAAACTCTGAGTCCAAGATCGTTCCTTAGATACCTTAGAAGTCTAAACATGTCGAAACGGACCTATACAAGTGGAACTTTTCAAACTAAACCTAGATCTAAACATTTCAAGGTGCCTAAATCAATAATATCCATCACATCTTTTCTTGTACAACCTAGTTTCATCTTCGGGATTTGTCATCCTTTAATCACGAAACTATGTCATGCAATCAAATCAAACTTAGTCTAATCAATAGAATTTGTCATTCTATTTGACTTAGTTGTAATCCTTGGCACTATTTCAAACTTAGATCAAAGCTTAGTCTAAATCATAACACTTGTATGCCCGTCCAAATGAGATCACAAAAGAGAAGACTGAAGGACAAGGAACTTGGAACACCCAACTTTGAAATGAAAAACATAGGAAGTCCGAGTAGTGAAGCTTTCGATATCGAAACTCCCAACATTGAACCTCAAAATAGTGAGATCCCTAGCAACATGGTTGATGCAGAAGAAACCCCTATTCCTGGACTCAACAACACTCATGGGGAAGAAATAAACGATGAGGATATCTGAAAAGTGGAACAAGACCCCAACTTCCATAAGTTTTTGGAAAATATTTTTGAAAGAGATGGGGAAAAATACCTATTAATGTTAGCCAATCAAGGAGTCAAACTGCCCCCTGATTTTGATATCAACATCTTAAAAAAACCTCCCCAAAATCCTGAAAAGGAAACAAAACAAATGGTTACTTTAACTCACCAAATGAAGAACCTTTAACAACAAGTTCTAGATATGCAAAGGGGAACTTCAAAACGATACTTGATCAAGAAAATTTGTCCTTGTCCCTTTAATCCATCCATCAACATGATTCCTTTCCCTAAATGTAGTGAATTTCTGAAGTATGATAAATACAATAGTACAACTGATCCATTAGATCACGCAAGGGAATTCTGAACTATGAGTCTAAAATTTGCACATGAGAAAACTTATTTGATGAGACTATTTCCACGAAGTCTAGGAGGGACATGCCTTGAATGGTTTTCAAAGATTACACCCCCCATCAACACATTTGAAGAGTTGGTCAATAGATTTCTCACTCAATACTCTTATAATATCCAACATGATATCACCATGAAAGACCTTTGCAACTTGAAACAGAAAAAGGGTGAGTCCTTCCTCATCTTCTTGCAAAAATGGAGGAGATTGTTTGCAAGGTATTCTCGTCCCGTGCTCGAAAAGGAAAAGAGAGATTTTCATTGACAACCTAAACGATGAGATAAGTTATAGATTGGAATTACAATGTCCCCCTACCTTCAAAAAAATTATTGAAAATGGAATTAAAATTGAAGAAGCCCTAGTCAAAAGAGGGGTCATTAAAGTATACAATGAAAACAACTCATCCACTTCCTCTAACAACTACAACGGTGGGGACAAACCTAAATTTTGGCAACAAAACAAGAATGTGGGTACCAATGAGGTCATTTCTAAAAATCAAAATACAAAACCCGTATTCAACCTAACGACAACTGCCACCAAGACTAATCAGACCAACAATCCTCCCAACACTCCAAATGTTAGCCAAAACAACAATCAGACTAATCTGGGGACTAAAGCAACAACGTTTCCAAAACCTTCCAATCGACATAAATTCACACCATTGGGACAATCCTTAGATTCCGCCTTAAAGGAACTTACTGAGGCTAAGCTTATCACAGTGCTAGAATCACGAAACTGGGATCCACAAGTTAAACCCTTTTGGTGGAACGATGCCCATTACTGTGATTATCATCAAAACAAGGGTCATATGACAAAATATTGTTGGCAATTAAAACACGCAATCCAAGATCTCATTGATAACAAAAAGGTACACATTGGAGGACCCCACACAAATAGTGATCAGGGAGTGTTCAAGAACCCTTTACCCAATTATGAAAAGGGAGAGTCCTCTACATCGAATACCAAAGGGAAGAATATAAACTATGTTTATGATTCTACCATTCATTGTATTGAGATGGTTGAGAATTCCATCGAAGACAGTGAAATTGGAAGCCAAGGGAAGGATGCCACTACTGAAACCCAACACAATGATGACACCATCTCACATCAAATCAATGACCTTGTACCTATAAATATGAGCACTGACGTTGACATGAATGACAATCGAATCAACATCATCAAAATCACAAATGATCAAGACAATACACCTATCCATGCGATTACAAGAGGACAAGCCAAGGTAACATTGAAAGGAGCTACCCCTTCCACGTCCAAAATGACTATTTTTCCTATAACTCAATATAACATCGTTGATCAGTTACAAAATATACCCGCTCAAATATCCATATTAGAACTTCTCAATATTTCACCGGCACACAAAAATCCTGGAACAAGCTTTAGTTGCCACCACAGTACCAAACAATCTAGAAGTTTGTACATTTCAAGCTATGGTGGGACATTTGACTGCACCTCATTGCTTATCATTCTCTAAACATGACGATGCATCCACTACCCATCCACATAACACTACTCTCCACATCGAAGTCCTAATCCATAAACATCGCGTCAAACATGTCCTTATAGATGGAGGAGCAGGCCTAAATATTTTCACTCTCAAGCTTGCTATGCATTAGGATGTTCTAAAAATGCTATTGATCCTAGGAGGAAAATCACCATAAAATCATATGATGATGAAGAAAGATCCTCCCAAGGATTGATCATCTTACCCATTCAAGTGGGACCAATCATCAAAGACATAGTGTGTTAGGTGTTAGACAAGGAATTGACATATAACATACTCTTGGGATGACCATGGATTCATGAAATGCAAGCGGTACCATCAACCTATCAATAGTGCTTGGAATTTCCTTTCAATGGATAGGAGGTCACCATTGCTGCCGATTCTAACAATCCCCAATATTGTAATGCACTCAAAACAAGTCAAGATACCTTTGTACCACATAATAGAGAAGTCATCAAATTTGATCCATCAAACAAACAAAGTCCAGCGGGTTCTTCGTCAAGACAATATGAGGAAAAGGCTCAATCAAAAGACAAAGGGGTCGTTGACTCTATTTCATGCAATAATGGAAGTCAATTTGATGCTTTATCGAAACAGTTAGAAAAGATTCAAATAAAAGACAAGGGCATGGGGGAACACTCATTTGAGCAATCTTCATACTTATTGCAACTTTCATCTTCTCCTAAGTCACATGGACAACCATCCACCTCAAGAAAACAATCTGTACAACCCATCATGCTCTTTGATGGGAAGTTTATAAAAGGAAGCACTCAAGCGGAGGAATTAGAAGACAAGGATGTCCTGAACTAGTTATACAAAGATGAAGAACCTTCACAGGTATCAGTGTCCAATATATGCACAGATAAGTATGGCAAAGGTCATACAATCTTGACAAAAATGGGATATGAGGGAAATGGTCCTTTGGGTAAAAGAAAAGAAGGCATCAGTGAACCAATACAGCTCGCCACAATGAATCCTAGAGACAAAACAAGACTAGGATACAGGGAAGACTCAAAAGAGGAAGCTACTCAAAGAGCTGACGAAAGAATCTTACAACTACAAGCTAGTGAGGATCATGAAACAGATTCCAATGAATATGAATGGGACTCCCTCTCTAAGGAATCTTGCCACGACAAAGAGATCGATGTAATCTAAAAATATACACCAATATGTATGAAAGGACAAAGTTTTGGTTCTAGACCCCTTGAATATGGATCGCAGTATGTCGTTGACTCAAGTGAAGACAATCATTCTTCAAGCGAGATAAACACGTTGGAAGAGAGTAACATCCTAGACCTCATTGGACAATTTGATAACATGACTATCTTGATGCTTACACCTTATGACCTTGGCCAATCTAATGATTCCTTGTCCTTAATGCATCCTGAACTAATTGATTGGGATCAAAATGAGCCGCTTGACATACCCACCTTTTCAAACGATGATGCCCTCATGAACTTCCTATGTTTCAATAATCCTGACACATGTTCTACCATTGAATCTCAAAATGAAGCTCCTGACGAAGGAAGTGTCAAACCTTTCAACTGCAAAATGAAAAATATAAGAAATGGGTCTAATAGTGAAAACCATCTGATGGCACTATTAAATCAGGAAAAAGTAAAAACAAAGAGCGTATCTCAAGGTGAAAACCTCCCTAAGGCACCAAGATATGGAAGGTTTGACACTCTCCTAGAACACTATCAAGAGAGATCTTTAGTACTAATAGAACCTACACAATCCATCAATGTTGGTACAACCGAAATAGTGAAGACCCTACGTTTAGCGGAATCCATGACAAAAGAGGAGAAACCTCGTTTCACCAAATTCTTTGAGGAGAGGCAAATAAAATTTGCTTGGTCATATGTTGATATGCTAGGCATAGATCCAGAACTCATTACGCATCATTTATCATTGCCACTTGGCATAAAATTGGTAAAGCAAAAACTAAGAAAGATGCATCCCCAGATCGCCCTTCTAGTGAAAGTTGAGTTGAAAAAGCTATTAGATGCAGGATTTATAAGATCTATTGACTATGTCAAGTGGATATCAGAGAGCTACATATCTTAACAAAGCCTTCCCAAAAGATGATTTTCCTCTACCAAACATTGATCTGATTGTAGACTTGACTGCTGGGCACGAAATGTTATCACTTATGAATGGCTTTTTAGGATAAAACCAAATAAAGATAGAACCTGAAGATCAAGATAAAACGACCTTCACATGTCCTTGGGGCACTTTTTGCTGGAATGTGATGCCTTTTGGGTTGAAAAATGTTGGAGCTACATATCAGAGAGCTATGACTACCATCTTCCATGACATGATGCATACTTTTATGGAAGACTATGTAGATGATATGTTGGAAAAATCCTACACTAGAGAAGGACACTTAGAGATTCTAGACAAAATCTTCACAAGATTGGAGAAATTCAAGGTGAGGTTAAATCCCAAGAAATGTGTGTTCGGTGTAACATTAGCTAAAATTTTGGGATACATTGTCTCAGCTAAAGGCATTGAGGTGGATCCTGCAAAGGTCACAACCATCATGGAAAGGCCTCCTAAAAACATTAGTCAACTCAGATCATTACAAGGAAGGTTCCAGTCCATCAAAAGATTCATTGCACAACTAGCTGATAAAACTCATCCTTTCAACCACTTATTACACAAGAATGTCTCTTTCAAGTGGGATGACAAATGTGAAACTGCCTTCAGTCAACTGAAGCAATACTTGATGACACCACTTGTGTTGATACCACCAGTTAAGGGAAAACCATTATTGCTATACATTGCAACAATTGAGATATCTTTGGGAGCCTTATTAGCACAGGAAGATTCTATAGGAAGGGAGAGAGCCATCTATTATATCAACAGGACCTTAAATGGTTATGCGATCAATTACACCTTTATTGAGAAAGCTTGCTTAGCAGTTGTATTTGCTACAAAACAATTAAGGCACTAAATGTTGACTCACACCATCAAACTCATTGCCAAAATTGACCCATTAAAGTACTTACCCAACAAAGTTGCTTTAATAGGAAGGTTAGCCAAGTGGGTCATGATATTGAGTGAGTTTGACATCTAGTACATGGGCCGGATCAACTAGTTGAAGCACCATTGTTAGGTAACAATCCAATGAACATTGAATTCCCTGATAATGATATCCTAACCATATCTACACAACAATGGTTGCTATACTTTGATGGCTCTTATACACAACATGGATCAGGTGTAGGAATCTTGTTTATTTTGCTGCAAGGATACACAATTCCTAAATCCTACAGATTAATGTTCCCCTGCACCAACAACATAGCTGAATATGAAGCATTGATCATTGGAATCGAGATAGTTGTTGAATGGAAAATCATGGAATTGCTAGTCTATGGTGACTCACAACTGGTCATCAACCAAGTCAATGATTATTATCAAACAAAGGATGACAAATTGCTACCCTACAAGAGGATGGTAGATGATTTCGAAAATTACTTTGTTGAGATCAAGTTTGCACAAGTTCCCATAATAGAAAACAAAGTTGCAGATGCAATGGCCAGCATTGCTTCTCTCTTGCAGATACCTAAATAACGAAGACGTTATGAATTCATGGTAGAACAAGTGTCCAACCCAACCTATGAAGATCCAGAATCCCAAGTGATATGCCATATTGTCGACCCTCAAATTTCCCTCTATGGGGAGATCCATACCTACTTGCAAGACAATACCCTTCCAATTAACTTATCTCGAAACCAAAAATGAAAATTCATTTGACAAGCGGCTCGCCACACCCTAATAGCTGATGTGCTTTATAGACGAGGTTTGGATGGTACTCTTCTTCGGTGTCTAAAATGTAACGAAGCTGAAATCACTTTACAAGAGGTTCACGAAGGTATTTGTGGCACACATTCAAGTGGCTTAACCTTAGCTAAGAAATTATTATGATTGGGGTATTACTCGTCGAACATGGAGAAAGAGTCATTTCAATATGTCAAAAGGTGTTCCAAATTTCAAATTCACGGAAAATTGATACATGCACTGGCACAAGAGTTGCATCCTTTCACAGCTACATGGCCTTTTTGTCAGTGGGGATTGAACCTTGTAGGTAAGATTCACCCCTCTTCCTTCAATGGACATAAGTTTATAATCACAACCACAAAATACTTCACCAAGTGGATTGAAGTTGTTCCTCTAATCACCATCACCAGGAAACAAATCTCATCATTCATCCTAAATTATCTCGTCTGTCGGTATGGTGTTCCTCAATCTATCATTACAGACAATGGCCGACCCTTTAAGAATCAAGATGTTCAAGAACTCTGTGAAAGATTCCATATCCAACATCGGTTTTCTACACCTTACTATCCCCAAGGGAATGGCCAAGCAAAAGCCTCAAACAAGACTATCCTAAAGATTTTGAAGAAAACCGTCAATGAAATTGGACGTGATTGGCATGTTCAACTAAACCCGACATTGTGGGCTTATAGAACCAGTATCTGTACCCCGACAGGAGCAACACCCTATTCTCTTGTCTATGGATCAGAAGCTCTTCTACCTATTGAGGTCAAGATACTATCCCTGCATGTGTCACTTAAAGGGATGATTTTAGATGAGGATTACAGAGTATCTAGGCTACAAGAATTAGAATTGTTGGATGAACATCGACAACATGCAGTTGATCACCTAAAAGCTTATCAACAAAGGATATCTAGGAGCTACAATCACAGAGTAACACCTAGAGCATTTTAGGTGGGCGACATAGTCTTAAAAGAAAATCCCTATAATCAACAAGATCGAGAGAAGAAGGGGAAATTTGAACCTAACTGGCTGGGTCCCTTTATTATAGTATCAGTCTTTGGATCAGGAGCATATCGGTTATCCACACCAGAAGGGGATTTGTTTGACGAACCCCTCAACAACTTGCATCTCAAAAGTTTTTACACCTAGCTCATCTAGTTCATTGGGAAAGATCCTAGAAAAATACAAAAAAAATTAGAAAATGCAAAAGTCCCAAAAAAAATAGAAAAAGGATTGAAAAACAGTAAATAAAAAAGATTGTCCTCTAGTGAAAACCACTTCAGTGGCGCTTTGGGCAAGTACCTTGGTGAAAATCTGGCAAACAAGCACCTTGTGTAAAATAAGCACTCTCCATCTATCTTGGGCTATGTGAATTACTCTGCAACATTCATCCATCATGCTTCCATCTCCACATTTGTCACGCTTCCATGTTCGCACCATAGCTTGATCCAGTGTTTGTATCACGGTATCCCCTAGCATTACTCAGCCCATTCTAAAAATTAGTTTGTCTTATCGTATCACACTGGGGGCATGTCCTACATTGGATTGGATTCTTGTACATTCTCAAGGTCAAAAAATCAAAAATCCAAAAACATTCAAAACATATTAAAATCCCAAAAACATTCAAAACATATCAAAATCCCAAAAACATTCAAAACATGTCAAAATCCCAAAACAAGTAAAAAAAAAAGGTCAAAAACATAGTCTTTATTCGAACTACGTAGTCTCTGAGCTTTGAACGTAGGCAAGGGTGATCTTTGATTGCCCCCGACATTTAGGTCAGTCTTTTAGGTGTCTCGCTATGTTCATAGGTTTGTCTTGTAAATCTTGGCCGTGTCAATCAGTTGAATTACGTGGTCTCTGCGTGTATAACGTAGGCAAGGCTAATCTATTGATTCCCGAGGCCCCCTAGGATAGGTCTTGGTCGTCATGGTCGTGTCTCACCCTAGACTGGGGGAAAAATCTTGCACTCACTAGGGGAAAATAAACTTTGAGCTTGAACCAATAGGCAAACAATCGTTAGACCAATGTTACAAACACAAACTTCAAATGGATGATGATCTTTCTGAATCAAGGGTTTATCACGTTAAACATGAAAGTTCAAATTGTTCTACTTTGATTTTTGATATCATATCTCTCGAGTACTCGATGATGTATCGAACTAGAGGAGCAAGGAAGGAGTATGATTTTTCTTTGTCTATTGTCTGTGAGTTTATCATTATTACTATGCAAGTTTTTGCTAGACGTGCGCTACAAAGTATCACTGATGACATTCTGAATTTGCATAGGAAAAAGATTAACTCTTGTCTGTTTATGCAAGCAATGCTCAAGTCATCTCAGTTTAATTATACTTAGATGCTTGTGTTAACTTGCAATTTTAAAACATCATGAAAGTAGTACTCAGGTCATCTTGGTCTAAAATATGCCATCGATGCTTGTACTCCCTTTCAACATTTTAAAGGCCCAATGATGATAAAAAGCACAAAAAATTGGTTAATATAAATGACAACTTTTGAATACGAGATTTGCATAGTTAAGTTAGACTGCATTCATGTTAGTATTGCATGTGTATTTATGGGGTTTTTCAATGCTGAAACAATTTCACAATGGTGTCATCTCTATTATTAATGGATTGAGTACACTGGACATTAACCAATAACACATCATTCTCATTTAGTTGCACATTAGTTGCATCATCATTTGCATATCTTAGAAAACATTCTCACCTCATTTACATTCATACATTCCATCATGATATTTGCCTCAAAAAATACAAAAGAAAATAATAAAGGACATACATTGCATATCATTTCCAACATCAAAATCATGTCATCCACTACGCTTAAATAAGTGAGTCTCTTCAGATTTCCAAGAAAGTTGGGAAATATGTCAGAGTTATGAAGCTTAAAAGATCAATCTACTATAGTCTTCCCACAACTTTTGGAAGTTGGAAAGACTCACTTATTCAAGCTTAAGGTCCTAAACATTTGAAGTCATGCACATTCGATCATTTGCATTACACATCATAATCATCACATCACATTGCATAATCATAATCATCACATCACATTGCATAATCATAATCATAATCATCACATCATATTGCATAATCACAAATACATTCATCTCATTGCCTAATCATTATCATCACATAGAAATTAAATAAATTTACAACATTGCATATCATAATAGGGAAATCAAATGCATATCAACATTTAGATCATAATCACCGCTGCATATCATATATCATCAAAAATGTCATAATGTCCACGTGTACAAGGATATCCAAAAGTAGGATGAGATGCATCAAAATCCAAAAGGGCATTGTATCATGGGAAACACATCCTTAATCTCACAAAAGGTGTATACACAATGTCCAAGGAACATCACAAAATGTTATGTCAAGCTCCCACCAGATGCTGCTGCTCTCATGGAACGAGTACCTCCTCTACCCGACAGACCTGCACCTGGATCTCTCCTATCTCCAGGCAATGGTTACGTGACACCCATGCTAACAGTCCGAGAACGAGATCTGCCAGAACGAGACTATACAAAACTCTCTCGTCACTCAGGAGGAACCAACTCATGATATTTACCTCTGTAAAACTGCAACTCCTGAGAAATGTGTTAGATCTCTCTGAAGAAATCTATTGTACCTGTAGATGGTGTCGTCTGCTGTATCCTCTCAGCAATGGCCTCAACTTGCTCTGTCTGGTGTCTAAAGGCATCCCTCTCTGAGGTAAGTATAATCATCTATGCCTGCAACTACTGTATCTACTACCTATTTGTCCCTCTATCAGTCGTCAAAATATCAATATGTGCTCGACACTGCCCTAACTCATCCTGAAGGGACACAATCTATGCTTGAGCCTGCGCTATCTCGCTTTGAAATGATTGAACCTCTGCCTGCAAAGCCGCTATCTAGGATGACTACTGATGAGAGGGTATCCCAATCTAAATCCTGGGAAGCACCACCTGAGCTATGGTAACACTCCTCTTGTGCCTCAGAACTAAAAAATCCAATGGATGACTGTCATCTACACCATCATCACTCTCCCCACCACCCACTGCACCACCATCACTCTCCCCATCGCCCTCTGCACCACCATCACCTATGCAACCACCCTCTGCACCACCATCACCTCTGCAACCACCCTTCCCACCATCACCACCACCCTCGTCATCTCCTCCCTCTCCATCAACTGGTGATACTGGCTCCTTTGGATGAGTAAATCTAGGAAAGGGATGCGTGTGGAAGAACTCTGAATAATCCTCAATCATCCCGACGTTTGTAATATACGAAACCTAATCCCATAAACCTGGTGTCAAGGTATAGTACTCTGTATAAGTTGCCTCATATGATACACACAGGGGCCCCACTCTAAAACATCCTGTTGTCATCGTGCATAATGGGCAACTCCCAGGGGCATCCCCTGAACCCGTCCAAACTGTCGACATACTTGCAGATACAGGTATCACCAAGCACAACATGTGTCTTCCCAATCCGATAGCGGGATAACAAAATATATGGCATCTCTAGCTGATCCTCTGGCCACTGCTCACAATCCAAGTACGGGTGCCATGTGACAGTCTCCAAATCATCCAGAGCATGCCTCCAATAGGAAATATTGCCCAGCTTATGCTGGACATGTGGACTACTATAACTGAAAACATAGGATCTCCTTGGTGGTCAATGTCTCTCTCCCATGGGCTAAGTGACGGCTATATGCTCCCATGCCCAGGTTTGCAGTAATGTGACTGATGCCACATGACAAGCTCGTCGCCCCATAATAAAAAACCTCGTGCAAATCTTGGTATAAGTGGGCTAACATACACGAGCCCCATGCATACCTAGTACGATCAAGTGTCATCTGCGAGAGCACATGACCCCAACCTGCTGAAAATCCCTTTGACCTATGATCAGGACAAAGGAATCCACCAATGAATCTAGAAAGCACACATGGCAAATGATCATATCTGCTAATCATATTTGTCCAAGGGATCCATCTGCCTGTAACATGATCATTTCGGCATAACCTCTGCAATGCAGCTAACCTGCCTTGCTCTATCTTATCATACACCACTATGTCTCCCATCACGGGGATCCGCAAAATACGATAGACATCCTCTGGAGTCACGGTCATCTCTCCATCGGTAAATGAAACGTGTTATGTTCAATGTGCCATCTCTCTACCAATGCTACCAGTGAACCTCTTTTGATTCTATATTGTGGAATATCTAACAAGGAAGTCAACCCACAAAAAAAAAAATCTCTAAGTCAGTTGAGGACAACCAGCGGACCATGTTCCAGATCTTTGGGAATCGCTCCTTAGACTGGAGTACATCTCCATCTCTCTAATCATGAACACAAATTAGTCAATCAATGTCATGTTTAATCAAGATTATCAGTCAATCAAACTAATGTGTAGTCATTCAAATCAAATCAGTCAATCAAACTATCGTTCCTCGCCTATCATGAGGATGATCTGCTATCAATCAACCCATCGTTCCTCGCCTATCATGAGGATGATCTGTTATCAATCCTGCCATCGTTCCTCACCTATCATGAGGATGATCTGCTATCAATCAAACCATCGTTCCTCGCCTATCATGAGGATGATTTGCTATCAATCCTACCATCGTTCCTCGCCTATCATGAGGACGATATGCTATCAATCCTATTATTGTTCCTCGCCTATCATGAGGTCGATACAACACTAGTTCTATCATTATTCTTGCCTATCATGAGATCAAATCATCACACAAAACATCAATCAAACACTACACATACCACAATCTGACTGAAATCAATCCAAAACATGACAAATTGATGATTCCTAGGCTTCAAGGATATCTTGCGAACATCACCTCAAGGGCTTTCCTCAAATCACACCCCGCAAAATGGGTCAAACGACAAGCTAAACCACCTCAAATCAACAAAGATGAAAACTTTCCAAGGCAACAAGAGGCACCATTTGCAACCCCAAAGGCACCAAAACAAAGTTTGCAACTAAAAATAGGGTTTTCAAGGCTTACAAGAGGTGCCATTTGGGACCCCAAAGGTGCCAAAATAGTGTTTGGCATCTCAAAACATGGATTTCACCCTTACAATAGGTACCACTTGGGACCCCAAAGGCGCCAAAATAGTGTTGGAGGCCAAAAAAATTGAATTTCAAGCTTGCAAGAGGCACCATTTGGGACCCCAAAGGTGCCAAAACTCTAAAAAAACCCAAAAACAAGCATTTTCAACCTTGCAAGAGGTGCCATTTGGGACCCCAAAGGCGCCAAAACTCTTAAACATGCTAAAAAACACTCAAAAATGACAAAAACATCACCCGAAAGTGCATAAATGACATCCAATGAGCTACAACATCTATCTACGACGTTCAAAATACCATTAAAAGGCATGAAAATGACTAACAAAGAGGTTTCTCATAAAGCATACCATAGGTCTAGGGGCAGCAGGCTGATCAGGTTGGAGAAGATGCTCGAAACGATGCTTGTGGTATGGGATCACCATCTTCCTCTAAGCTCTCCACTCTTCAACTTCTCCACACTCCAATGTGCAAATGAATCCCATTTTATCACTTTTATCTTTTAAGGGTAAAATGGAGGAAATTATGGTGGGATTTATTTCCCACTTTTACCAAAAAGGAGGGGTAATTAATCAACACTATTTAAAGCAAGAGCTTGTAATGACCTTTCGAGAGATAAATCATCTCCGAAATCCAAATCTCACTGAATCAACGTTGGATCATCATCATAATCATCACAACACCATCACCTCATTCCAACATTTCATTTTAACATCCCCACATTCACTGATTTATCTCTCGAGGGGGCATATATTCGTCAATACCTAAAATTCAAAAGCATGGGGCATCAAAATATTGCATGGTCTAGGGCATCAAAATCTTGCATTGTCTGGGGCATCAAAATCTTTTCTGAGCATCAACATCAAAATTTTCTTTGAAGCAATGTGTAAACACATTACTTCAAAGAGGGGCAAAATGTATACACCTAAAAATGGTCATCACATTCAGTTAATTAAATACAACCTATTTAATTAATACTTCAACTACATATAAATAAGGTCTTACTTTATTTATATTGTTCACTTTCCTTTTAATTCTCCAAAATCACATTCTTCTAAATAATTAAATAAACAAAATACCCTAAACGTGTTTATTTAATTAACCTTCCTTAATCCTGATTAAGAATTAGAGCACATTTCTTCAACTTTTTGTGTGCCACCTCATAAAGGTCACATGAAAATAAATAAGCTTAATTATTAATTAGAATTATCCTCACACACTTCCACCAATGAGAAAAAGCACATGGCTTTATTCCCCCACACTTCCAACAAATTTGGAGCACATGGGTCTTTGTTTCACACACTTGGGAATCCCATACATTTGGCATGTTTCCAATTGGTCAAAGGATTATCTCCACACACATGGCATGTTGTCCTTGGTCAAGGGGACAACATCTTGATTCCTTTCATCTCCACCGTCTATTATTTCTCCTTCGAATCTAGACCGTTGATAGGTGCCACCTCACAAAATGCTTGAGAAACCCTATAAATACACCCTCTTGCCTTAGCATTTATCATCCACAATTTGAGTAAAGTTACTATGTAGGTTTATCTTAGGAGCTTGGAGCTTTCATGGAGTCTTATACTTAGTTTTCATATCATGTGTTACATTGCATTCTCATCTTAGATTAATTAATTGCTTCATAGTTACATTTTATCATCCCCATTGCATTATAGTTACATTTTAGGTTAGTTTGTTTTATGTTTGCATTTGATAGTATGCATAATCATGGATAGTTCATTTTAGTTTCATATCATCTCACTCATCTCCACTTGTTCATTTATCATCAACATCATCCTTCGTTTATCATTGTATCCATTATCCTTTCCATCGTTTTGTTTCATTTAGAAGCATACCACTAATCATTCTAGCACACATTTGCACGTAGAAATCATCTTACCTTGCATATTAAGCATAAAATCTCATTTTCTAGGTAGTCATTTTAACAACCTTTGTGCCCATAGAAATCTGAGGGCCAAACAGTATAATAAATCCTTAGAAATAGAGGACAATGATACGTATTTGAAAGATTTGATTGCATTACGAATAGAGTAGTTTTACTTGCTTCAAACTTTGAATGTAAACTATCTCATTAAGGTTTGTGTTGACATTATAATACTCTCCACATTCGACACACGCATAGGTACAACAAACATTTTTAATTGTAGAGTATAGCCAACCAATAAAATATTGAAAATTTGATTTTCTCCCTTGTATGCCAGAGTACAACCATTAATTATCACCACTTCAAAGTGGTGGCATGGATATTGAAAATAATTTTATTTCTTTGTTATCGATTTGTTAAGGAAGAACAAGTATGAGTGGTACTATAGTCAACAAGGATTATTAAATGATGATCCTTAAAATAACCTAATATTTTCATAGTTTAGGGTGAGGTATCCCCTACCAATGCAAACAAAGATATTTCAAAAAATGATTAATCACCCAAAACAGTATACATACTTTTTTCCTCAACCATATTGTTCTCTGATTCTCCCAACATATTAGATATTGAATGTGCCTTCACGTCAAGTAGAGATACATTTTTTTCTTTGCATTTATAACCCAAAATATTTCTCATTACATATGTAACACAATCACTTGACCCAATGAACAACCATATCTTCTTGATTTATACATTTGATAGATAGTGGCTAGGTGCTTTAACCTGAGGTTGGTTAAAGGATATACTTGATGTCAGTGTGTTATACATCACAAAGATGAGATTAGGTTGAAAATTTATCTTTAGTTGATTTACCTAACCTGATAGCTTCCATCAAAGTGGTGGGTTAAATAATTTTGAATTCTACACATATTTCTTCCTTTAGGACATTGATAATTTTTTTTTTAAGAAATGGTAAAAGATCATCAATCCCACTTATATGATTTGATAATTTGTCAAATTATGTTTGATAATCATGGATAGAGAAAATTTCTCTTAGTTTAGTTGAATAGTCCATGAAGTCTTCATAGTCTCTTAGGGAAATTTGGACAAGAACATACTAAAAGTGGTTCCATGTGAGGACGTCATATTTTTTAAAGAGTTAGAAATTACCTACTTTATAATTTCTACTCTATATTGCACATTTAGTTAACTATGCATACTTGTCGCATATTTTAAGATGTGTTTAGTTGATTCTTTATCATTTTAATTGTTTTTCACTTGATGCTAAATAACCTCAACTTATCCATTTTTTTCTAAGTATTCTCCAAACTTCCTAAAAATATGTATCAACTTAATTCTATCACAATAATGATAATGATCTCATCATCTTGTGGTAAATGCCCCATGCATTGAATTACTTTCAATTATCTAAAATATAACTCATGGTACATTTGCATATTTTAAAATATCCCACTTGTGTAAAATTATTACATAAACCATTTTGAACCCCTCTCTCTCATAAAAATATTGTATTACAACCTTTGGATTTTTATCTCACATCCAATTCCACTTTTTATCCATTCTTCTTCAATGATTTTTTAAGCTTTCTCCATCCATTACCAATTTCTTGTGGTTTCCTCCTTAGCTTTAGTGAGTCCCAAAACCTCCTATTATTCTAAACATGTGTAACCTTTCACTCCATATATTGATCTTGAATATATTTGGTATCTTGTAAATCAACCATTTCCTTTATCTCCTCTATTGCATAAACATATACACCACAACAATGTTAAATGCCATATAGGATTTAATTAGTAGTTTTAGTGTCATTCACACACCCAAAACATCCACATTTATGGATCAAAAGTTGATATTTCCTTTCTACTCATGGAGGATGAAATAAAATAAATAGAGGCAAAGTAAAGGTAAGCTCCCAAGAATTCCAACCAATTTTTCTTGTCTAAGTGAAAGATGCAATATCAATATATTTATTTAGGTGTAGTGGACATGTATTTTTAATTACTATGATAATAAATAGAGGAACATGAAACACCTATAAGCTATTTATAGTCTAAAATTTCAAGGTCACCAGGTCCTACTAGTATGGTCTTTACTATATAATGAAGGTCATTATTGCATTGGACTATTGCTACTATTTTTTTTAATTTTTATTCTAATGGTCAAATGTTGAGATTTTTTATATTCGATTAGTTTATACTAGGAATCCATCATGTTGGTACAATTGTGATCATACAATAACATACTCTACTACAATCCACTTCATTTCTACTCAAAATATAATTCAAATTTTATGCATCTCATCATACCCGTACTTTGCTTCTTAGATAAACCATATTCATATGCAACATTTGAATTAATAAAACATTTATCACCCCTCAAGTTAGGTCCCAAAAACCCTCCTCCACTTAAAAAAAATCTCTCATTTATAGAATATGAAGGGTTGAAGGTAAAATATATGCGAGTGTGTTACGTTTCCTAGGCTTTAAACTTAGCTTTGAATTAAGATCTAGAGGTATGAATTAAAAGGAATTTTCATAAAATAGAATGAGCAACTAAAATTATAGCAACCAAACCCAATTTCATATTTGACCCAAAAAGTTGTCAGTAGGTTAAATAAGATTGGCTGCATTAACCTCTATATAGTTGATTACACAACTTGCACATGCACCCATGATTATCAGCTTCATTAATCCCTTAAAATATATTAATTTATAATACACACATAGTGGCAAGGTGAAGGCATACTAGACATGACACTCTAAATATTTATCTATTTAGGTTGCTTGAAACTATTCCCTAGTTATTTTATTGGATCAACGAGCAACATGCATATCTATGCTAAGTTCCTACAAATAAAATATGAAAGGTGATTAAACAATATATTGATTCATTCTTCATCAATTTGGATCAATGCCTACTCCATTGGGAAATATAATCATGAAAAGCATAGAGGAACAAGATAAAAATTGCACAAAAGCAACAGAAGTAGAGTGCACTCACATACAATCATAAATTTATATTACATGTAACATATATACTTAATAATACATAACTATAAATAATAATACCCACATGAAACAAAGAAAATAAAATCTTAAAGCATTTACAACTCATTAGGTGTTGTCACACACCATCAAGCCTTTATTGTAATCATGCTAGCAAATGTGGCAAGCTTAGAAATATATAATTATGATTAAAATATTTCCCTAAATCTTAGAAAACAATCATGGAGAAATATAATTATAATTAAATTAATATACCTTACAATATCGTTTAGGTACTATTACAAAGCATATGGACCTTCATGTGGAGCTTAAACATGCATCATTTGATGCCTTAGAATAACCTATAGAGTATCCTTAACCAAAAAATTGGCTTAGCGATCAACCCCTTAAATGAATGAAAAACTTGAATAAATAGATTGGCATCTTGTGAAATTGAGTTGTGAAGAATAAGGTGTGCAAGTTTGATTTTGAAAAGATCTTTCATGATTTAGTCATCATCATGAAAAATTTTACATATCAAATTTTCCACTTTGGGATTTACAAATATCTAAAACAATTAGAAAACCATATTCTGTCCATTGGCCATACCTTTGATTATTTTAATGGTGTGTGGATTTTGTACAAAGACAAGGAAATTACAAAAAAAATAGTTGAAAAAATAACATAGAGATGTCATGTCAATCATTGGGCTCTACAATCTCAACTGATGCAATTAATTAGGGTATGGGAAAAGTGTCATTCTCCTTTAGATCCATGCCAACTGCATAAGGAATTCTTTTTGGGTGCCATCAAATTTAACTTGGTATTTTGAGGGCCAAATTAGGTGCTTAATAAAAATCTAATTTTTCCAAGAGGGTAGGTGGGGTTTGCAACCAAAACAGTGAGAAATTTAGACTATCACCTTTAGGGAAAACTCATACTACATGCCAAGGATGAGTATCAGAGAATCAGGGCAGTTGTGCTAGAAAGGAGGAGGAAAGGGAGGAATGCTGATAGGGGATTCCTAAAAAAGGAAAGGCTTTAGGGATGTTAGGATCAGGGGGTTGGGAAAACCTCTAAAGAGATACCAAGATAAGTGTCAATTAAAAGTTTGTATTTAATAAGTTGTATAGAGAAAATTGATGAAATTTTAGACTTTTGGGGTTGAATGAAAAGGGGTCCTTGAATAAGGAATGAATGAAAGCATGGATTCAAAATAAATAATTTTTGGGGTATAATGGATTGGGGTTTGGGGAATGGATATGTGGTCGAATGGATACCAAGAGATGGGTGGATGGATGAGGAAATTCAAAAGCATGATCCCAAGGCAAAGGAATTAAGAATTTTATAAGCTATCAAGCTTTGGGGATTAAGAAGAACTCATACCAAATGCTAGGAATGACATTGATATGGGAAATTATGATACCCTAAAATACTTACAAAGGGACTTAAAGAAGAAACACATACTTTTAGGAAAGACACATTGAGGATGACAAGTTCAATAAGGATGTCAGGATGTGAAACTTTGAAACATCAAAAGACAACACTTATACTAATTTTACAAGGGCACAAGTGGGTTGTTGAGATTGGTAGGGAGGGCATAAGTATGGACAACCCTGAAAGTAAAAAATACCAATAATACACAAAAAATAAGGCAAACCCAAAAACAACCTAAAATTAGACTTTTTAAGGATTTATGCATCTTTTTACACTTAGGGGACCCTTTTAGGATGTATTAGATTGGTTATAAACAATGGATCTAATATGACTAAGACACACAAAATGAGAGGGACTAAAAAAAAATGACATCACAGATTTGAGTACCAACACCTCCTATGTATTTTATTTAGTTTAATATTATCTTTTGATTATGTTGGGATTAAGGTGTCTCAACCTTAGATTCCTACCATTTAATTTGATTATTATGTGTTTAATTTTATTTTTCTAATGTTTATTTTCCTACCAAATATGTTGTCATATTGTGGGACCCACTGATGATGTAGCATCCTACATAGAAGGTGACATGTCAAAGATGTGAGCTATTTTTATGGAAATACTTTTTTTTTCATCCGAATAAGTTGATTTAAAAGTGAGATAACTAAAGGGATCAAACAAAGTTTTCTACCATACAAAAGAAAAGTTAAATTGAGGATTTGTTTCTTAATTTTTCCTAGATATCCTTCAAATCTTCTTCTTTTGTCTTCTATAAACATGTAACACTCATTGGAATAAGAGGGATTATTTTTTATAGGAATTTTTTTATCACTTTATGCACTTAGGCCTTTAAGGAAACTATTTTATAATCATTGAGCTCATAAGTAACAATCCTATCATTTGCATCTTTCCCTTCATGTTATTCTTTAATTTATTTTTTTAAATGAAATTTATTTAGTTTTGCTAGTAGATTTATCTCACTTTCTTATTTTTGCATATGCAACCTTTATTCATTTCTTTGAAACTATCAAACCTCTTATAAATTAGTGATTGTGTGAATTTTTTCTTTCATTATTACATTTGTGTTTACTCTATTTTATGACTATGAATCCTATGCAAATTATTCACATACAAATAGGAGGGTTTCAATTGGAATTTCACCTATTAGAAAGAATATACATTTAATTTAATTTTTCTTTTTTTTTTAAATTTCAGAGAAAATTCATTTAAGATCTTATGAAGAGACAACTTCTAAAATATTGGCGGCCATTTTATAAAAATTCCTATATTGATGTAGGTACAACATTTAAGTGGAAATTTAATGATCAATGATAACATTTTTGCATATTTTCCTAAAGATATTAATAGGATGTATACTCTTATAGATGATCTTCCTTTGAACCAAGTATACACATGCAATAGAATGATGAAATACAAGTTCCTCCAATGATTATTGATGGAGGAGCATCACTCTAGTGATGTTTTTATAACTCATTTTTTATGTTATGATATTTTTATGACTCATTTTGATGTTAAGAGTCCTATTTGAGTTGGTGAAGGTCTTAGGGGATCCATTTGGATCATGTCCAATGGTCTAGGTTGTCTAAATAAGCCTAGAAATTCAAATTTTGATTTTCTTGCCAAAATGCAAATTTGAATTTCCTAGGTGATTTTGGCTTGTTGAAGGGTTGGGTTTTGTTCCTTAGCCTTATTTTTGGGTTTTTTGAGTCCAATAAGGTCTTGAAATACCATGAAAGACCATGTAGGGTCTCTTCACATGTTTTGTTTGCAATTTTAGGTTGTGAAAAAGGGGCATATTTTCCAAGTTTGATACAACAGACTTTAGGTTTTAAAGGAAAATACATATATAATTGATTTGTAACTATTTTGGATGATCATTCACATCGAAGAAATGAGAAGGAACACTCCAAGAAGCTGTGGAAGGAGTTTTTATGAAAATACCTTATTTTCTTCATAATTTGTGACAGTTTTATGCAAAAATTAGTCTTGTACGACCTTGTACGAAATAGTGATAGGTATGTGAGTGGATAGAAAGTTAGAGATTTTTTTGGAGAATCTAATGTATTTTTTTGTGTAATTTCATGATGTTTTTTTTGAGAAATAAGCAAAATACTGCTAACTGCCCTATCACAAAGCTAGGGTTTCCAGTAAGATAAAAAAATCCGTAACTTATGTTTGCATTGGTGAAAATTAATGAAATTTTGTGAAAACCTTCTTTAGGTTGTTGGTATACCAAAGGAAAAATGACAAACCAATCATATGTGTAAGTTATGTAAGTTTGTGTGTGTTCATTGTCCAAAAAGACTATCAAAACCCTAGGTCTTTGAGGGTTTAATGGAAACGTATTTGTTTGAGTTCAACAAAGAAAAGTGGGGGTTTGATGAGACCCTGTGGAGTGTGTTGAAGGTTTAAAGAGTGAGAGTTGATACAACAAGCACCCCAATTATTTCTTTCTTGAGGGTTTGAGTCTAGAGAGAAAGGCTTGTAGGAAACCTTGCATGGTAGGGTTAGAGACACCTTCAGAAGATTCAATAGAATATAAAACATTTGTTTTTGTCATTTTTTTTATCCTCTGCATCATTATTGGTATCAAGAAGTTTTCCAACAATGCCTATGAGGTAGAATTTCCTAGTGGAGTAGGCATATCACTAGTTTTCAATGTTGTTGACTTATACCCTTACAAAGGGGATGTCATTGCTGATGAAGGAGCAGGTATATAGAATATATCAGGTTTTGATTAGATAGAGGACCTACCACACACCAAACCAATAGAGTTAGAGAGTATTCTTGACACCAAAGAGAGCAAGAAGACCAGAGGCAAATAATACTTTTAGTATTTGGTCAAATGGAAGCAACTCCCATATGAGGATGCCACATGGATGATAGAATCAAACATCATCAAGCATGGAAAGAATGTTGTAGACCTCCTCTCAGGTGAAATATGAGTTTCACTATTTTTTTTTCCATTGGGAGTATGATGCAAGAGCATCACTCTAGTGATGCTTTTATGACTAATTTCCAATGGTCTAGGTTGTCTAAATATGCCTAGAAATTCAAATTTTGGTTTTCCCACCAAAAAGCAAATTTGAATTTCCTAGGCGATTTTGGATTGTTGAAGGGTTGGGGTTTGTTCCCCAGCCTTATTCTTAGGTTTTTTGAGTCCAATAAGGTCTTGAAAGACCATGAAATACCATGTAGGGGTTTTTTACATGTTTTGTTTGCAATTTTAGGTTGTGAAAAAAGGGCATACTTTTCAAGTTTGATACAATAGACTTTAGGTTTTGAATGAAAAGACACATATAATCGATTTGTAACTATTTTGGATGATCATTCACATCAAATAAATGAGAAGGAATTCTCCAATAAGCCATGGAAGGAGTTTTTTTTATGAAATACCCTATTTTCTTCATAATTTGTGATAGTTTTTTGTAAAAATTAGTCTTGTATAGCCTTGTATGGAACAATGATAGGTCTGTGAGTGGATGGAAATTTAGAGCTTTATCTAGAGAATCTAATGCATTTGGTTTTGTGTAATTTCATAATGTTTTTTTTTAGAAACAAGAAAAATACTGCTAATTGCCCTATCATAGAGCTAGGGTTTCTAGCAAGACAAAAAATCCATAACTTCTGTTTGCACCAATGAAAATTCATGAATTTTGGTGAAAACCTTCTTCAAGTTGTTGGTCAGGTTTCTACCAAAGGAAAATTGAAAAACCAATTATATGTGTAAGTTATGCAAGTCTGTGTGTTTCACTATCCAAAAAGACTATCAAAACCCTAGGCCTTTGAGGGTTTAATGAAAACATATTTGTTTGAGTTGACCATAGAAAATTGGGGGTTTGATGAGACCCGATGGAGTGTGTTGAAGGTTTAAAGAGTGATCTCGTTGATACAAATATCACCCCAATTAGTTCTTTCTTGAGGGTTTGAGTCTAGAGAGAAAGGCTTGTAGGAAAACTTACAAGGTAGGGTTAGAGACACCTTCAAAAGAGTTAATAGAATCTGAAACATTTGTTTCTATCCTTTGTTTATCAATTATCAATTTTAGATTACATGAAATGGGGCATTAGTTATATCAATTGAACATATGAGCATGATCTAGATCCTTATTCTAAACTTAAGCCAATGAAAATAAATATATTATGATCAACACCTACAACCATGGGAAACATAGTCATAACCTACAAGGAGGAGAAGAGTAGACTTGCAAATTATATTTCAAATTAAACTTGTATATACAAATATTTGTGATAAATATTTATATAATATATCATTCTTAGAATCTCATAAAAACTACAATGATCCACATGAAATGATAGTAAGACCATTAAATTTGTGAGCACATCCACTTGCAAAAAAACATCATTTGGATATGATGTAGGATGACTTGGAGTAGAAAAAATCCATCCCATGCTCATAGGAGTAGCTTGGGAATTACTCAGAGACCTGCAAATGCTAGTGCTCATTTATGGAATTTGAGTTATCACTCTTGTTTATATTAACATAACTTGATTTTTTATTTGGATTTGTGCCTATAAAGAGATAATAATTCTTGTGGTAGGATTATGATAGTTCTAAATCACTATCATATTCAAACATGGGGATTAATGGTGTAAATGTCATGTAGGGAGGTATGTGGGCTAATGTGGTTGAGTTGTGTAAGACTTCGAGTTGAAAGTGTAAGTTGAGATTGGACATTTCCATGGGAGGTATAAAAGTGTGTAAGGGAATGTATGATAGGAACTAGGAAGATGTGGGGAATTATGATTGAGAGGGATAGATGAAATTTCTTGAAAGGGGGAAAAGTCTAGAAAGGAAAACCAACAAAAAGTGGGAAAGTTAAAACTTTGGGGAAAAGGAAGGAAAAATATTTGTGGAGTTTTTATTTTTCCAAAGATAGTAAGAGGAGTGATGCAGGAATGTGTGGAAAGGGGAACAATAAAAAGTATGCAAGGCGTATAAAGTTACTTGCAGAATATAGATCTCCATAAGGAATGAAGAAAGGGGAAATATGGACATGTAGGGATGCATAAGTGAGAAAAAATTAAGAGTGCATAGATGCATGTGAGGTCCATGAGTCTATAGAGTGGTGCTAATAAGGTTGAAATTTTTAGGGAAAGTAGAAGGTGGAAGGAGGTAGGGTATTTGTGGGAAGTGTGAATGTACATGGAGCTTCCAAAAATTCATAAAGGAAATGACAAAGGTGAAGTGGGTTTGTGAAGATGCAGAGGTATAGGGGATGTGTGGACTTCCATGTAGGTTCATATTTCTTTAGGGAATTAATGAAAGAAAGGATGTTGGAAGAAGGATAGGAAAATTTTTCCACAAGCTATAAACATACAATAAAGTTATACAAATTTACAAAGATACTAGAAAGAACACCCCCCCACCCAACAATTTTTTTTTAACTAAGTTAACCCAACACAAGTATTTTAATGGATGTAAAACATAACTTTGACCATGAATTGAGCAAGATAGCCTATTTATGATCTCTTAGATCAATAATATATGGCAAGCTAATAATGTGGACTAAGGGAAATAAAGATGCATGAGCCTGAGAAAAAATGTATTTTGGGGTAGGAGTTGATATAACTTAGGAAAAATTATATAACTCTTGATTTTTAATACACATTTGATCATATGTGGTTGATCCATAGTCTATCAACAATATAGATTATAAAAATTAAAAAAAAATTATTCATATTGTGCTACGTAATTATAAATTAAATGATAACTAATAAGAGGGGAAGAGGAGAATTAAACACCATATTTTATCCTAGAAACCCTCCAAAGATAGGAAACTAGACTAATTGATAGTGGCAAAAACATGTTGCCATTATAATATAATAAATGAAATGCAAAATAAATATGGAATTATAATGGATACTATCTACCTCTTGTTCCATCCATCCAAGACCTCAACTACAGATTAAAAATCTACCCCTTACTCCACTAGTTGTATTTTCCCTTGTCTATATTATTCTTCTGCACTCCTTTCCTTTCACATTTTATTTTAAAAAATACAACACACAGTTGTTCTTCAACATTATGGAAGAAGGTGAAACACATGTTTACACTCTCCTCTCAATTTGGGTAGCTACAACATACAATTATTCTCTTGATGCCTCTTAAGGAACCAATACAATTATCCATTTATAGATTCCCATTCAAAATAACATCCTATCAAAAACCAAAGATGAATACCAACTATAACAAGAATAAAAGATGACATGCTTGTTTGATTTAGATTCTAAGTTTAAATATTTGTAGAATTGGGGACACTAGTGCACATGTATTCTGATTTTGATACCTTAGCTATCATCTTTATTTATTATAATTCTACAAAAAATTTAAACACTTGTCCATGAAAGACATTATACTACATTTTTATGGATCCATTTGGATCATACCTCCCTTTCTAAAGAGAATTTTGGTCCCTTAAAAGTTTCCAATTAGGATAGGAAAAAACTTCTCCCATTTGTGAGATCTTCATGTATATTAGCTTCTATTGAAAGGCCAATATCTATTGTGATGCACAAAGCATGCTACAATGGTGTTATAGGTTAGAAATTTATAAATTTCTCCCTACTTGTTACACACAACAAGATGTATAATTTTTACATGCTTTCTTGAGGTGGAATCAACTCTCATGAAAATTACCAAATTCATATAAAATATTGGATTACCAATAAAATGCCCATAGAAGTGATGGAAACATCACTTTATTTCTTTCTGCAATTCCACCAAGGCCTTTTATGTAGTTCCATAAAGCTTAAGGGCTTGTAGTTTTTGTAAAACAATTTGATTTATAATCTCTCAACCATACAAATTGTAGAAATCATAAAAAAAGAATTATAGATATTATGCTTCTTTATGACATTTAATAAAAGAGGAAGAGGAGAAATAAACACAATATTTATCTTGGAAATCATCCAAAGAGAGAACCAAGTTGATCAATAGTGGGAAATACCTACTACCATGATTATATAATAAATTTCCTATACAATAAATATGTAACTTGCGCCTTGCTTCATTGGATGCATATTTCCCTTATATGTCTTATGCTTCTACACTCCTTTCCTTTTACCTCTTATGTCACAAATACAACACATGATTATTCTCTTACATTATGGAAGAAGAATGTGTAACATATGATTACATTCTCTCCGCACAATTTTCTTAGGTGCAACATATAATTCTCCTCTTGATGCCCCTAAAGAAACCAATACAATCACATATTTATATATTCTTGTGCATAATTACATTCTCTTGGGCCCAAGAAGAATACCAACCATTAGAAGAACCTAAAAGATGCTTGTTCAATTATATTTCAAGTTTAAATATATATATGGTCAGAGAAAGTAAAACACTCATTATTGTTTAGACATTTGTGCTTTCATCTTTGTGTAATATAGTTTTATAATACTGTTAAAAACTTTTCCATGAAAATCCATTACATTGTAGTTTTTAAAGGATCCATTTAGATCAGTGGCGACATCCAATATAATCATCTACATGTGTGATGAAAAGGGAATATTGCTACTCACAAAACACAATGCAATTATCTCTATTGCAACAAATGACAATCATTCCATACAAAAACTCATACAATCATGAAGACCAACAGAGAGAAAAATCATTAATTCAAAACTAAATCTTCTTTCATTCTCATAGGAACAATTACAAAATTTTCTCAATCCATCAAGGACTCAAATTTTCTCAACAGGCTCTTTCTGTAACTTCCTTTTGCTACCCCAAAACTCTTCATACCTTTCCTCCAAAATCTCTGCACATTTCTCTTGAATTCCATGTTGTCTTCTTCTTTTTGTCTCAGCTTCTAAAACTTGTCACATTCTGTTTATCCTTGCTCCCTTATTTTTTTGAATCTTATAAAACCGTTTTTGGGTTTTGTGTGCCTCGTTCCCAAGTTTCTAGTTTATTTTGAAATTCTTGATTTTGTTACTGTATGAGAAAGTTATGAACATTTTACTGAGACTGGGTCTCATAGTTGCAACCCCAAGCCATCTTCTTCTACCCAGAATGCAAGTCAAACATCAAGATTACTCATTATTCCTTCCTAGACATGGGTTGCCTCTTCCTGACATGTGTATTCAATGTCCATTCAAAAATTCTCTTCCTGCCTTACACCCACTCTCTCCATGCCATCAGTGTCTATCATTCCAATCTTCCAACAAGATGCAATTTTAAATTTTTTAAATGGAGTCACGATTTTACAATTAATGTCCACTCACAGGCTTGGACATGGAAGTTTTCATTTTTTGAAAAATTAACACATTTCAAATATTTTAAAACAATTAGAAAAGAAAATCAATTAATTAATTGATTTTCAAAATTATGACATCAAACTTTATTGTGCTAGAGGAGTTGAAGATTTGAAATAACTTGAACTTGCAACCAAAAATCAAAATAAAACACAAGCATACAACTTTAAAATATTTTTGGGTGTGCAGGATTGCTTGGTACCCCTAGATGCTCCTGCATCAGACACCCGAGGTAAGTGAAATGTTCCATGGATTGAAAACTCGTGAACATTTGAAGACCATATGTTTGCTTTGATCCACCGTTCTTCCTTATTCTTTTGAAATTTCCTCTATCTCTTCTTCCAACATCTTGCTCAAACATTCACCATCCTCCTCCAAAGAATCCCTCCTTTCCTCTTCTCCTCTTTCGTGGGTTTTGTCCCATCACAAACTGACCACCTCCACCAAATCTCACCAGTGGGATCCTTTATAGCTTCTACATATAAATATGATACATCCACACACCAATCTGCAACTACATAATCCCTCTTTCTATCTTCTTACACTAACTCTTTATGCAAATTTAGATAAACTATTTCATCACACAAAGTAGAAAAATCAGAATTTACCTCTTCATTGATTTGATGCTCCATGTCCACCAACATGTCCTCATTATTCTCTTTTTTTGCTGTTGCAATTTGATCTTCAACGCCCATTTCAGTGTTAGTACCACAATCCATAGATTCATTTTCCACATTTTGTAACAAATTGTCAAGCTCTATTATGAAGGAATCTTCGTCTTCAATACTTTCAATCAAAAAATCCTAAGAAAACTTCACTTTCACCTCAGTCTATTCACCACTCTTATATACTTCCAAAGGATTTATTGTTGCAACCTTTGACTCTACTTTTACATTCTCAATATCATCAAAACATGTACTGAAATATGAAATTACCTCTTTATCTTTTGTTGTAACCTTTGCATTAGCTAAAATTTTCTCATTTCACTCTCTTTCAATTGCTTACATTTGCATCAATAAATCGCCCCCTTCACTTTCTTCTATGTCCTTCAAAGGACACTCTTTTGCTGCAACTTCATTATAATCACATTCATCGTTATAAAAACATTTATCAAAATTAAATTTTACCTCAGTATCCTCCACTACTGCAACTTTTTCTCCCCCTGCATTAAGTTGATCCCATTCTCTTTCAATCTAAATGAGTAAATCATCCTTCTCTCTTGGGCCACAACACTCATTTTCTTTGCTCTTCTTCACACTGTCATCTTTATTCATGCTATCCTCAAAGCATATTACTACAATATTCTATCCCTCATGTTCACCTGCATACACAACTATGACAAACTTGTTGCCTTTCTTATTTGAAATTTCATCAAACACTTGCTACACACCCTTAATCTTCAATCTCTTAAGTATAGACTGTCTCACACTCGACGATCTGTCTACACACACATCACCACAAGGTCCTGGTGCAAACTGCCTCACATCGACGCTTCTACCTACACACTCAGGAACTCTCGTTCTGATACCACTGATGAAAAGGGAATATTGCTACTCACAAAACACAATGCAATTATCTCTATTGCAAAAAAATAACAATCATTCCATACACAAACTCATACAATCATGAAGACCAACAAAGAGAAAAATCATTAATTCAAAACTAAATCTTCTTTCATTCTCATAGGAACAATTACAAAATTTTCTCAATCCATCAAGGATTCAAATTTTCTCAACAGACTCTTCCTGTAGCTTCCTTTCATTGCCCAAAAACTCTTCATACCTTTCCTCCAAAATCTCTGCACATATCTCTTGAACTCCACGCTATCTTCTTTTCGTCTTAGCTTCTAAAACTCGTCACATTCTTTCTATCCCCGCTCCCTCATTTTTTCGAATCTTATAAAATCATTTATGGGTTTTGTGCACCTCGTTCCTAGCTTTCTAGATAATTTTGAAATTCTTGATTTCATTATTGTATGAGAAATTTATGGCCATTTTACTGAGACTAGGTCTCACAGTTACGACCCCAGGAGATCTTCTTCTACCCAGAATGCCAGTCAAACATCAAGATTGCTCATTATTCCTTCCTCCTCTTGACATGTGCATTCAAAAATTCTTCCCGCCTTACACCCACTCTCTCCATGCCATCAGTGTCAATCATTCCTGTAGACATCCAAATTTGGACACTTAATTTACCCAAATTTATCACTTTTCGTCTAAACATCCAAGTTAATTATTTAATTCTGCTAAATCCCTAAGGTATTTAATTAATAATTAAATACCTTACCCTCCTTAATCCTTTTTTCATCAAATAAATTAAATAAATATTACATTTATTTAATTCCTCACATGTCTTTTTCATCTAATCCTAATCCATCTCCTAATTTCTTCATTAAGGATGTGCACATGCCTAATCCTTGATTAGGATGTGTCACATCCTCCAACTTTTGCAAGTTGGCTTTTAATCCTAATTAGCCCCTAATTATCCTCTAATTATAAATTAATTAAGCCTAATCATTCTCCAAGGAATTTTTAATTCCTTTTTATTTGTCCTAGATTCCCCTCCTTTATATGTGAATTTTTAATTCACATTCCATCCTTCCAAGGCTTCTAGAACCTTGGACTTGTCACAATCACCACATGTGACCAACCTTGGACTTGTCACAATCACCACATGTGACCAAGTCCCACCTTTTTGGAGCCCACCTTTTATCCTCTAGATTTCCTAGAATGTGAATTTTTAATTCACATTTATCCTCCCAACCACCTTTCCTTTTCCCATGTAGATTTTGAGGAATTCTAAAATTCCTCAAAAGTCCCTTTCACTCCCACTTGGGGACAAGAAATCCCTTTTTGTGGAAATCCTCTCATCCCCCAAGGTGCATGTCCTTTTCCACCTCATGTACCTTTTTGACAACTCATCTCCACCTCACATTCTCTTGTCCACTTCACCCTCCACATGTCAAGATGTGAGGGCTTGTGGGTTCTCAACCCACCATAGCCCTTCATCTTGGCCTTGTTGGAGCAATCTTGACCCTTGAATTCTCTAGAGAATTCAAGATCTTCTATAAATCCCCCCTCCTCAAGGGCATTTCCACAACACTTTAGATTTGAGCACCCTTATGCTGTTATTTTGCATTCTCAACACTTTTCACTTCCATACCTACATGCTGTCCATTTGAATCCTCAAGCATTTGCAATCAACTAATCATCTTTGCTAGTCATCTTGCCTATAGAATCTTGCATTTTAGTCATTCAATCTACCATCTAAGGAGCACACAAGCTATTCAAATCGAAGGCTAATCAAGGAGCAACCAACAACAAGGAAGGTGATATTGTCCTATTTTGTTTATCTATTTCCTTTCTTATTCTAACTCTCTTTTGGCTAATCTTGAGGTGTCCTTGGTGTTTATCTTTCATGTTTCTTAGTTAGATTCACACATTTAGAGTAGCATAAAATATCAAGGTATACATTTAAAGCACTTTGCCCGTTAAGGACCACATCGGTCTTGCA
>VDFB02385437.1:0-20688 GCA_007258455.2 Sequoia sempervirens | reverse complement strand
CCATCGTGTCGGTCCAATCATTTTATCCCCTTATCTAGTGTCATCTCATCCTCTTTCATCCATCATTTATTGTCGGTCTTTAGTCGAACTACGTGGCCCCTGCGCTTTCACGTAGGCAAGGTCGATCATTTGATCCGCCCCCGGGGTTCCATCATCAGTCTTCAACTCTTGTTCCTATTGTCTATCCCGTCTTTACCATCCATCAATGTCTCCATCTTGGTTAGTCATCCACATTTCATCGAACTACGAGGGCTCTGCGCTTTCTCGTAGGCAAGGGCAATCTTTGATCGGCCCCCGAGCCCCTATGTCTTTAGGTTGTGTCTTGTCTCCCTTGTGTCGTGTCATCAAGCTATGCCCTTATCTAGCTAGTTCTTAACCAAGGATATCCACTTGTATCATGAAATCCAATCGATTTTGAACATCCCGCGTCATAACGATCTTTTAATATCCATCATCTTTGGTCTCAACAGGATGTGTCCTTCCTAACAGACCTCATCAATCCCATCAATCCTCTTGATCCTATGGCAAAGGACATTTAAAATTGATTGCAATCTTTTGATGCTTTTGGATTTTGTTTATCATTTGAGCTCCCTATCATCACTTGTCAAGACCGCCATAATCCATCATATTATGGTGTGTTTTGATTGGTCAACATAGGGGCATATCTTGATCTTTTTATGTCTATTTTGTCTTCTGGTTGTCCTAATTTAGGTCCCACCCCAAGATCCCCTCGAGGTCTTGTGTTATGCCGGGCATCCTTTTGTGCTTGTGGTTATCTCAATACCGCCCCACCAAGATCTTTCACCTTGGGGTGTTGGGATAGCCTTCTTGTCTGTTATGTTTATTTGATGCATTAGACACAATTACGCCTTGGTTCTTCATACCCTGGTGTCTTGTGTTTGATGCTATAGCAAAAACCAGTGCTCCAAAGATGATAAATTGCATTTAGAATTGCATCTCGTTCTCCATTCTATCGTCTTGCATGTATCCCCCCATCCATCCATCATTCATCCTTCATCCTTATCTCTATCCAATCTCCATCCCTTCCACTTAGCCCGAATCATCTAACCATATCTTTGGTCTACTTCTCAGTCTTGTTATCAACCTTGACCCATCATCATCATCATCATCCATTAGTGTCATTCACTATCCTTTTGGTGTTGTTTTGGGATGTATCCTTCCCTCATCAACAACACTTTCATCATCATCATCGAGAGGTATTCTTCCCTATCCTTTAGTGGTGTTTTGGGATGTATCCTTCCCTCATCAATACCACTCAGTGGGATGTATCCTTCCCTATCCTCATGTTGTCTTGGGATCTTTAATTCCCTCATTGACTACACTCCATCCATCATCAACCCATTTTGGCTTGTACCTTGACTGGGGCAACATCACCTTTTGTCCTCAAATCCATTTGTGCTTCACCCATTTCCATATCACTTACTCTCTTCCTCATCTCCCCTTGCATCACATCATCTATTTCGAGAGCCCACCAGAAATTCTTCTTGAACCCGTGATGTCCTTCCTCGAGGCATCCTCCTTCATCCCTAATTTAATTATTTTTCTCCTAGCCACTTTGAAGGATCAAGTATCTTTTTCCACCTAACCATCTTCCGTGTTCTATAGCTTTAATATGAAAATGATGTTACTGTAATTCATCTCAAAGCAGGGCAAATTGTAGACATCCAAATTTGGACACTTAATTTGGCCCAAATTTATCACTTTTCGCCTAAACATCCGTTAATTATTTACCTCAAGAAATTCCTAGCTTTATTTTAATTAATAATTAAATACCTTTAATTCCTCCTTAATCCTTTTTTTTCATCAAATACCAAATAAATATTACATTTATTTAATTCCTCACATGTCATTTTCATCTAATCCTAATCCATTTCCTAATCTCTTCATTAAGGATGTGCACATGCCTAATCCTTGATTAGGATATGTCACATCCTCCAACTTTGCAAGTTGGCTTTTAATCCTAATTAGCCCCTAATTATCCTCTAATTATAAATTAATTAAGCCTAATCATTCTCCAAGGAATTTTTAATTCCTTTTTATTTGTCCTAGATTCCCCTTTTATATGTGAATTTTTAATTCACATTCCATCCTTCCAAGGTTTCTAGAACCTTGGACTTGTCACAATCACCACATGTGACCAACCTTGGACTTGTCACAATCTCCACATGTGACCAAGTCCCACCTTTTTGGAGCCCACCTTTTATCCTCTAGATCATCCTATGAATGTGAATTTTTAATTCACATTTATTCCCCCAACCACCTTTCATTTTCCCATGTAGATTTTTGAGGAATTCTAAAATTCCTCAAAAGTCCCTTTCACTCCCACTTGGGGACAAGAAATCCCCTTTTGTGGAAATCCTCTCATCCCCCAAGGTGCATGTCCTTTTCCACCTCATGTACCTTTTTGACAACTCATCTCCACCTCATATCCTCTTGTCCACTTCACCCTCCACATGTCAAGATGTGAGGGCTTGTGGGTTCTCAACCCACCATAGCCCTTCATCTTGGCCTTGTTGGAGCAATCTTGACCCTTGAATTCTCTAGAGAATTCAAGATCTCCTATAAATACCCCCTCCTCAAGGGCATTTCCACAACACTTTAGATTTGAGCACCCTTATGCTGTTATTTTGCATTCTCAACACTTTTCACTTCCATACCTACATGCTGTCCATTTGAATCCTCAAGCATTTGCAATCAACTAATCATCTTTGCTAGTCATCTTGCCTATAGAATCTTGCATTTTAGTCATTCAATCTACCATCTAAGGAGCACACAAGCTATTCAAATCGAAGGCTAATCAAGGAGCAACCAACAACAAGGAAGGTGATATTGTCCTATTTTGTTTATCTATTTCCTTTCTTATTCTAACTCTCTTTTGGCTAATCTTGAGGTGTCCTTGGTGTTTTGTCTTTCATGTTTCTTAGTTAGATTCACACATTCAGAGTAGCATAAAATATCAAGGTATACAATTCCAATCCTTCAACAAGATGCAATTTTAAATTTTCTGAATGGAGTTACAATTTTACAATAAATGTCCACTCACAGGCTTGGACATATAAGTTTTCATTTTTTGAAAAATTAACACTTTTCAAATATTTTAAAGCAATTAGAAAAGAAAATTAATTGATTTTCAAAATTCTGATATCAAACTTTATTGTGCTGGAGGAGTTAAAGATTTAAAATAATTTGAACCTGCAACCAAAAATCAAAACAAAACACAAGCATACTACTTTAAAATATTTTTGGTTGTGTAGGATTGCTTGGTACCCGTGGATGCTCCTGCATCAATGTGCCTCACATTAATTACAAATCACTACTTTGTACAGTTAATTGTCCCTTACCACCCCTCATTCACAATAATAATTACATGTCTAATTCATTATTAAGCAATGTTGGTTACTTGTTAACATCAATATAATTTAAGATTCTCAATTTTATTCATGAAACACTTTACACAACTATATTTTCTACATCAACAATTCTAATTCAAGTTTGAATGTATATATGATTAGAGAAAGTAAAACACTCATTGTTGTTTAGACATTTGCACTATCATCTTTGTGTAATATAATTTTATAATATCGTTAAACAAATTTCCATGAAAAATCATTACATTGTAGTTTTTAAAGGATACATTTAGATCAATGCTGACATCCAATATAATCAGGTACATGTGCCAAACATTAATTAAATATCACTATATTGTATAGTTAATTGTCCCTTGCCACCCCTCATTCACAATAGTAATTACATGTCTGATTTATTATTAAACAATGTTGGTTACTTGTCAACATCAATATAATTTTTGATTCTCAATTTTATTCATGAAACATTTTACACTATATTTTCTACATCAACAATTCTAATTCAATAAAGAGCTAAACACTTTCTAACTTCTCATTTATTTATAACTTATAAAAGTGTTTTTAACAAATATTAATTTTTTTAATTATAATTATTAATCTTGAATAGACTTTAAATTAATTTTTAAATAAATTACTTTCCACACAAATAAAATTCATTTATTTTTATTTAATAAATCATTAAATATATAAAAAAATACACATGTATATATATTTGTTTACATAAAGATAGTATATTTAAGATGTTAGTATAAACCGTGTGTAAATTTTTCCATCAACATTTCAGATCATACTCCATGATCCATCACCAAAATAATAAACAAATAGAAAGAAATCAAAGATAACTTAAAAAATTCATATTATAAGATTTTTAAAAAATTATATAAAAGATGAAAACTACAAAATATTTTAATTTTTTTCAATACTCCAAATCTTACATCACACTTATCTTCTACACTATTAATTTCAATAGTTGGTCAATTAACTTTATTTTAGTATTTCATATGCTTTATTTGTATATAAAATTAAAATTATAAGACATGTCCTTTGAGATTTGGCGACCTTTCGATAAGCTTGACTTTAGGAGTTAAGGTGGGTGAGTTGGCACTGATCTTTTATGAGTTGTTCTATCTATTCTAATTTGAGGTTTGGCTTACGAGTTAAGAAAAAGCTCTTTACCGTATCATTTTGTCTACTTCCAATAAATGTTTGCTTTGGAAGGCACTATTCTTGAGGTGGGCCTTTGAAAGTTAGTTTTTATTTTTTATTAAATGACCTTGGGAAAGCCTAGGCTCAGGTACTCGCACCTATTCTTATTAATTGAGTATGTCAGTAAAAAGGTTTTCAAGTACGAACTTGTCATTGTAGAATTGAGTATTTCAGCCCCTTCACTTTGTGAGCATTCATGTTTGGAATTTAGTACTTTTTCATGTCAGTTTCTTATTTTTAGTTGTGGGTGTTTTTTTTTAATTGTTGATTTTTGAAAACACCATTCCTTTATGGTATGAATGATAAGTATTTTTGACCTCAACCTAGATAGTGAAAAGCAAAGAGAATGGAGTGTTGCTCCCCCTAAGATTCTCCACCTATTTTCTTCTACAAGAGTTTTAGTTGATAAGTAGGAGGTATTTTCCATAGCGTGTCAAATTGTGATATTTCTATCATGATTCAATTGTGTAGTTTTATGAGTCAAACTCATTGACCCATGTTTCATGAGTAGTGGTTCACAAGAACCCATCTCTCATGATAATGAAAGGTCCACTTAGCATTCATTGCATCTAGGTGATGCTCACAGAGGTGAAGCACTAGGCCTTCCCTTTTATAAAACCTTCAACAAGTCTTGTGCCTTATGAACCATTCATTATAGAGCCCCTTTAGTTGGTTTTCTTTTCTTGGGAAATAATAATTCATTGCATAATTTGTTGTTTGTCTAATTTCCATCGCATGGTCAAAGAAGAGCATTGATATTGAAGCCATTATATACAAACCCATTATAGACTGCTCTTGTTCTATGCAACCTACTATTTTTTGTTGAGTTTTGTCAAGTGGTTGGTATTGAGGAATTCTCACTTAGTATAGTAGACAATGCTAAAGAAATTAAACTTGACAACGAACTCATTTTGGTAATTGAGAAGATTTTGTGAATTCAATAAGGGCTTGAGAAAGTAGGCAAAACATTTTTTGGGATTTCTATTTTTTCTTTTGGGAATCTCCTTTTGATTATTGGGTAAAATTTACTTGCAAAGTGAAGTATTTCCATTTAGATGGCACAATTGTTTGGTAAATTTCTACTTCTTTATTAATTGAGCATATCTAAATCTATGTACAACTCAAGTAAGGTTTATGCTATTGTGATCTATGGTTGTTGTAAATTGAATAATTTAGTGAGGAATTAAGTGACAAAGTGTAGGAGGTGGAGCAAAAGTATAATGAGATACAATGACATGTTCATGAGAAGCATAGTAACATTATTCAAATAATTACCCTATTTCTGGCTCTTTTGTATGCTTTCTTGTTTTTAGGCAAAGATGCTTTACTCTTCCAAATGAAAAATTGAAGTATTGGGTTAGATTCCTCATTTTTATTTATTTTTGATGGTCCTTGTTGGATTTTGCACCATGATCTTGTTAACCTAGGCTCTTGTAATAAATACTTAGGAAAGTTGGGTTTTTTATACACAAGGAATGCAACAAGTGTACACCATTGTTTGGCCTAGAAGTGTAGTCAGTAGGTTTAATAAGTGTAATATGGGTTATTTTGATGTCATCATTACAAATCATGTATTTGGTGCTCTCCTGTGACTTATTCTTTACCTCTTGGCTTTTATCCACCACCCAACTTCCACTGCTATTGGGCTACATATAAAGGAATCTTAGAAGCATGATAGCTCATGTGAATTTTGGAAGATGTAAGAGAAGAGTGGAGTATTGTAGATGAGGACAAGCACAATCAATAAATTTCTTTGCAACTTTGTATCTTGGAGGTTCATTTTGATGATTTTTATAAGCTTACAATGAACAAAATTTATGGCTTCTTATTAGTGATTCTATCCATTACCATAGCCCTACATGCAATTATTCCTTGGATATTTAATATTTGGTTCTTTTTCACTCTTCAACTACATGTATGCTTCAAAATACTTCCTTGTTTTTCCTTTCATTGATTTATAATTTATTATCAAATGAACTTAATACATGATATAAATTTCTCAATTTACATGGCAAAGAGTTGGTAGAAAACTCATGTTTGGATGACCTACCAAGCCCTTCGATTGTCATAACCCTCCTATGCTAATTGTGGCCACTTGAAGATTGCTTTTGATATGCACATTGCATGGTAAGCAATAATCCTTGTACGCTCCACCATTTCCCTCTTGGGATTGCAATTTTAATATTCTCATTCATTGGTAGGGCTATAGGTTCTATTCTCATCAAGGTCTTCATGTTGCTCTTGCCCACTAAGAAATTTCAATGTGGATATTTGCCTCATCTCTTGCCTGATTTTATGTTCCCCTTGTCACTGGCTACTCACTTTTACTTTACTTGATTTTATAAGTAGCCCTCCTTGGAGTTTACTTGCATTTTTTTATTACTATGTGTGAGAAAAGGATTATCAGGGTGGGTCGATTAGGCTTGATCCATGATGAATTGAAGCACAATTTAGCCACTGAACCTCAATCACAAATAAGATCATTCAAATTGAAAGTTAAACTAAACATTTACTGAAACCGAAAGTTACAAACTACGAAAACAGTTAAATTCTTACTCTAACCCAGTTGAAACTTATCCTGTTTTGGAATTGTTGTCGAGTTGATGTTGAACAATGACCCTTTCCCAATCCCATGGTTAGTGAGCCTATTTCAATCGATTCTATGGAAGAGAATCAATGAAACCATTGTGATAAATGGATGCAACCTGATTTATGCTAAATTAAACATGATGCAAGGTAAATTAACATGATTCTATGCTAAAATTGACCTAATTATGCAATTGCTAAGCTAATATAATCTAATTCTAAGCTAAAAGATGGAAAACCTAATTCATATACAAATTAAGATGGATGCATGGAAGCCATTAATGGATGCTTTAAGCTAATATGCAACTAAAATAAACTATAAAAAGCTAAAAGTGAGTAAATTGTGAGAGTGGATGCAAGTGAATTCAATAGCATGACTTTGCAATTGAAAGATGGATCCATTTGTCTCCAAATAGTGCTTTATTTATAGGAGAGCAAATGAGAAATGGATGGTTGAGATCGAAAAGATCAATCAACAGTCAAAGATGAAAGGAAGAAGAGGCATGGATCACAGATTCTCATCAACATATGAGAATGCATGATAGGATTTAATCAAGGGCTCACACTTGCTTCAAACAAACACACTTTTGACCTGCTCACATAGGTCAAAGGTGACTTGCTTAAAAGGTTAAAGGTTAAAACTTGCATTAGAAGCTAAGTGAAAATATCCCTTTTTCAAATGATGGAGGAAAAAGAATATTCCTTGTAATATTCTTTTAGGTGAGGATAAAAGGCATTTTGCAAATTAAAAGAAATTATTAATTATGCAAAAACGGGGATAAGGAATATTTCGTGAGAACATTCCCCTTCTTAGAGGAAAATTAGTGTAATTGTTAATTAAATAAGGTTTAATCATGCAATTAGGGGATTTGGAGGAATTAAAGTGATATTCATTAAATTAAATAATCTAATGAATGGGGGAGAGATGAATTGATATTTAATTAAATAACTTAGGGTTATTTAATTAAATAAGATGACTTACGAGATTAAATTAAATATTTTGATTTATTTAATTTAATTAGATGAAGTGTTAGCGTGAAAGGGGAGAATTAACCTGATTAAATGCATTAGGTTAATAGATGAAAATGACATAATTAATAAAATAGCTAGGATAATTCAATTAATTAAGCGAAAAGAGGATGAATTTTAGGATGAAATGATGAACTAGTTAGCCAATGTGATCCATCAAGACATTTTTAAGTGTCTACATTTTTCCCCTCTTTAAAGCAATGTACTCGTTGCATTGGTTCAAAGACCGATGTTGATTTCAATGCTGATTTTGATGCTAATCACGATGCATAAATAAAAATCGATGATCTCTTTGAGATGTTGATAGCCAAGCTAAAAGTTAATTGATTTGATTGATTGATTGATAACATTGTTGAGGATTCACAAAAATGCAAGGATTGTGTTGAATAACATGAGGATTGATAAGGAACAATATATCCCAATGATGGTTGATTTGATAGATTGATCAAGATTTTCTAGCAAGGCTAGGAACATAATTCGTTAGATGATTTGACATCGATATGATCGAAACATGGTTGGTTTCCCCCTTGAGAGATCGATCAGAGAATAAAGTATTCCGGTCGAGCTCATGATAGGTGAGAATCAGACTTATGCTTGAAATGCTTGAGATTTCAAGATGGTTTTGAATCAAAGAGTTGTAACTTTTCAGATTGTTGAGTTGAAGATGATATAGATGCCCCACTATGCCACAACGAAAGAGGGATTGCTAGTAAAGAGGATGAAAAATAGTTCCTAGAAAACTCAAATGTTGATGTAGACAGATTTGATGATGTATAGACAATCATCAACTATGGGTAGCCTCATGTATATGTCGATGTAGATCACATAGATTTGATGCTTGGATAGAAATGTTAGTAAAGATAGAAGAATAAGAAGAATAAAATGGATGGATTAACCATTGATTTCAAGATTGATTGAAAAAGTCCAACAAGTCCATGATCCATCGAGACTTTATTAGAGATGGAGATGAGACAATGCAAAATGAGGATGAATGCAGGATCTCAGGACTGGGATTTTCTATCGTTCCTTATTGTTTGATATAACACATAGACATGATGCATCAAGGTATTGATAACCAGGATGACGTTGTATCTAGTGTAATGGACTTTGAATTTGCAAACAAATAGGATAGTTCCTGCTCACATCTTGACATATGAAAGCCTTGTTGGAATGCAAGTTAGAAGCTTAGAATATATTGGACCAAAGAATATGCAATAGTCAAGAATGTACTCCAAACAACCTTCCTACACACAACTAAGAAAGTATGGGCCAATATTATTTTACAAGAGTACCCACAAGCACAACAAAATGAAAGATAGTGATTGATGCCCCATTCCTTTCTCTCTAAATCATTTTGATAGACATCATCGAGAGGTCCTTAGAATGGGTCATTTAAGATAAATCATAAGAAAAGATCAAAGACAAACAATTGATGTGTATCCATATCTCTTGCTTGGTTTAATTTAGCTAAGGTGATATCTGATACTGATGTCCATAGCAGGAAGGATACATCCTAGGACATATTGATCAGAGGTTGTTTGATGTTTAGGATGATGATGCTAAGATGAGCTTTTTTTATCGGTAAAAGGCTTGGGCCTAATTAATTATATTAAATATAACAACAAAGTTAAAAAATACCATAATTATAGTACTGGTAACCATATCTCATCAATAAGTAATCAATGAACTATCATCTATATTAATTACCTATCATCCATATGCCTATATACTTGTCTATTTTGCATATTACAATATTTGCTTCATCATTTTCTGCCACTTCACTCCATTATATCTTCTGCATCTTCATTTGTATTATGTACAACTTCATCCAAGTCAAGCAAATTATCTCCTTGTCCCTCTGCCCATTCTTCTACATGTCTCCCAGGTGGCCGGTTAATGTGAGGCACAACAATTTTCCTCCTATGCAAAATATAAGAGAGGGAAAAATATTTTTCTTTAAGCTAAGATAAGCCATTGATATAAACTTCACTGACGTATTTACCTATGATCTAGACTTTAGATTTTTACAATTAGGTTCTCACTTTATGACTTGCTATGCTTGTTTCTACTTGTTTCGCCAAAGGTTGAAGGTGACAATCAATTTATTACGGGTGAAAGTTTATTACGGGTGAAAGCGAGAAGGGATGGGTACTTTTGGATTTTCTAGAATATTTCAATGTTTTTGGCATTTTCTAAATGTTTTGAGGTTTTTTTTGGTCTTTTTGAAAGTTTATGCAAATGTTTATGTTTTCAATTTTATGAGGTTGTTTAGGGTTTTCCAAGATATTTGAGGCTGTTTAGGTGTTTTGAATGTTTTCTATTGTTTTTGTGTTTTCAATTTTCAAATGTTTTTGTATTTTCTGGTTTTTTGAATGTTTTGGGGATTTTTCGATATTTGGATGTTTTTGAGATTTTCAAAGTTATCTAGATGTTTTGGGTTTTTTTGAGATATTTGGATGTTTTTGGATTTTCAAGAATTTTGACCAAGAACCTAACCTAAATGACCTATCCTAGGGGTCTCGGGGGTTGATCAAAGATAAGCCTTGCCTACATTATACACACAAAGACCACATAGTTTGATTGACTCAACCTATTAACAAGATGAAGATATGAACAGTGATGGAAAAGTCAGTTTATTATGGCAGACTCCTAAAGGACTGACCTAGGGTGTCTCAAGGGAACATCAATGATGGCCTTGACCACATTCAAGCTCAGAGACAACATAGTTCGACAAGGGGTACTAATTTTTGAATTTTTGATGTTTTGACCTTTTTAGGGTTTTTGATGTTTTCCAGATGTTTTAGATTTTTCCTCTACAATTTTTTGAATGTTTTTGGATTTTAGCTGTACAAGATTTTGCAAATGTTTTTGGATTTTCTAATGGAAAATTTACAAATGTTTTTGGTATTGTTGATGAGATTTTGAGGCAAACGATACCTAGATCACAATGTCGATGTCACGTTTGTGAGATATTAGACATGGATCAAGATTTATTCAAAAATAAGAGTGCAATAATCTGCCCCCAGTGTTTAGCAATTCTTCATAATGCAATGGATAACCAAGATAGACAATGTATGTGTGAAGATTTTGGCAGAGTTTTAGCATGCTAGATATGGGCTATGGGACTTCATGAGATAAAATGGTAAAGAGCTTGTCAAAAGTTTTCCATGAGTAGAGTTGAAGTATACACCGAATTTTTGTCAAGATCAAGATAAAGTGGAATATCTAGATAAATCTGAATTGGATGGATGGAGGGAACATTTGATTTATCATGATAAAGATGAGACACTACTATTTGAGAAGGATCATATAGACGCTTGATTCTACTCATGATGCGTGTTTTCAAAGTCTTCATCATAGTACTTGCCCAAAGTGCCACCATAGTGGTTTTCACTAGAGGACAATTTTTTTTTAACTATTTTCTTGATTTTTTGATTTTTTTGATTTTTCCCTCATGTTGAACCACCAGATGGAACTGATGCAGAGGCCACTGTCATAATGTGCCAGCATTAATCTTCTCGAAGAAGCTACTTTGCTAAGATACGAGCACTTGAATGCAACCTTGAAGAACTCTACTCTGCCTTATGGATACGAGAATTAACCTTGTCTATGTGCGTACATTGCAATATGGTACCTTCAGAATCCTTATGATGAAGGGTAGCTGCCAACACACGATCAATGCGAGAATTGGATATCATGAATGGAGTGTATGGTGACATGTATGAAGAAATATGAGATGGATTGGCTGATAGTTTGGAACCTTTGACTCTCCAAACTTGGGAAGATGAACAATGATGGGTGGGATGGAGGTTTTCATGGAATTAGAACCAACCGCTAGATATACTTTGTTCCTTGCTTGAGAAGTTTGCTTTTGTATTTGAGGACTCTTTTGATGGATGTATTTCCATTTTTTATTTTTCCCCATAGTTTATTTAACTAATGGAGTTTTTGAGGGATGATTTTCTTTATTTTTCTTTGGTATCCATTTGTATTTGCTTTGTCCTTTTTTCTTTACTGCTTCATTTTCTTTGATGATCTTTGCCTTGCTTTGATAGGAATTCTTCTTTTTATGTTGGTCCCAATTTGTGTATGAGATGATGGGTGAATCCCAACTCATGATACAACCAGTTGTAGCATTGAAAACATTTTCATCATAAGGATTCTTCATGCCCCATATGTTGATGTTTGTTATAGACAAGATTTCCCCCGGCGTTGTGAATGTATTATCAATACCTAATCCTTTTCCTTGATAATGTATCCTTTGATCCACAACCATTGAATAGGACTTGTCATGAACAAATGATATTGCTATGGGTTCTTGTTGTTTAGGAATATGAACTATGATTCCATCACATCATTATCTGTTGATACTACTTCAAAATATGTTGGTGTTGATTCAAAAGATGTCAATGATGCATAATCACTATAAGAATCATGAATCTCAATTGCTACTTTCTCTTGTGTAGGAATATCAAGAGTGGGATATTCTTGTTTTGGATGAAGAACGTCTATATGTCCATTCGAAAGAAACATCTTAGGAGTGATATCAGGGACATATTTGGAGTTTGAAATGGTTTGGAAGATGTCCCTTAGTTCTTTGTGAAACTTTGGGGATAGGTGTTCTTGATCTTGACTTGATTCAGAATAACTTTTGTTGTCCTCAAGAGCCTCCTCTTGACATGATCCTTGGGTGGATGATATATCTTTGTAAAAGACTCTTCGCAACATTTTGTACGTATGGGTGTAATAAGGGATATTTCTAGCTCGTTTGGAACTTCTTCAACATGCCCAATCATTGAGTCATATGTGGGAGAGATATCACAATATGATATCCACTTAATGTCATTATATATAAATAGTGCTAAACATTGTTGATGAGACTTTGTTTTAAAATAGCATCTTGATACATAGCTAATTCCTCATAAACAACGTAAACATGTCCTAACGTGGTATCCTGGGTATTGTTTGAAGTTGATGCCTTTGTTGAAACTTTTGTTTTTCCATGATTAGGCATAGGTTCGTGTAAATTTTTAGATTTTCATTCCTTTATTTTTGATCGACCTCAATGTCTCTTTGTTCAATAAGATCTTCTATTAGATGTTTGAGCCTAAAACAATTTTGTGTGCTATGACCTTTGTATCGATGAAATTCACAAAAGTGATCTTCTCTATAGCTACGAGGTTTCATTTGTGGCTCTTGATAGTTTGAGAAATCTGGAAGTGTGATAAGGTTAGAATGTATCAACCTCTTCGACACATCTTCCATAGGTTCCCCTAAGGGAGTGAATTTTCGCTTAGGAGCATTAATTGTTCTTTGTTGTCCGTGTTGAGTATTTGCAACATTGATTGTTTGATTGTTTGACGGTGACGTGTATGGTTGTTGTGTATTCATGGTTTGGATGTTTTCTTATCTAGGAGCAGTTAAGACCACCTTTGCATCAACAACACCATCACTAGTAACATTCTTGTTCTTGGCCCAATAGTGGGGCTTGTCATTAAAACTAGTGGATGGGTGGTTGTCTTTATACACTTGTGTGTTTCCCTATGAGATTAGGGCTCTGTCGATGTTAAGGGCTCTAGGTAAAAGTTCATCATAAGATGTGATACATTTCATTTTCAAGTGGAATGATAGATTTGGATCTAGATTTTCTATGATAATGTCCACTTGTTGTTCATTGGGAAGTGACCGCTTGCTTTTACTAGCTCTTTGTCTCCACTGTTGTAAGAAATTGGCAAAAGATTCTCCCTTGTTCTAGGTCCAACTACCCTCAGGATGGACCTTCCTAACTGACCTGAGCCCAACCGGTCACCTACCGGGCCGGTATCAACAATCTATGGACCCCAGCAGATAGATCGGAGTATTCATTGAGGAGCCTAGTTTCTCCGGGTGGAGATTCTCCCGATGCAGAGGTTAGGTTTCTGATGCAACCACCTGTACAGTTGATAGCCTACACACTTGAAACGATGGAAGCAGATCCCATTGAAGCAGCACCCCCAGCATCCTTGCCATATATCTGTCCAATAACTAGTGCTGCAGCTGGATCAAGGTAAACAGGCTATCGGGTCTAAGTGGATATTTTATCTACACAGATGCAACCTATGCACATGTATCCACGCCTGGAAAAGATGGAACTGCATCTTGATCCAGAAGGTACGCTAGATGAAGCGCTGGTGGGGAAGCTGCTTCTTTGACCGGATCAAATGCAACTGCGGCCCATAGAATTTATAGGGGCCCTTGGTTATTACTATAAAACCAGAAGGGATGCAGGAACAAGCGCTCGAACAAGCTATCAATCTGAAATTGGTCCATTCACTGGCGGGAATTCAATCTCCATTTCGCTCTGGTACTTAAGCGCTTTGGTGCTTTTGGTTCTAGGTAAACAAGTACTAGATCCTTCGCTGGTTATGGGTCAATAGATTCAACTGCATAGCGAGGTGGCTATGGCTTTGGATTTTGATCTACTTCTTAAACTCGGTCAATTGAATCTGAAGCTATAACTGTCTCGGATGCTGCTTAAACTACTGCTTTTGCTTATTAAACCACTTATGTTTCTTCAATTGGACCAGACGATCCGGGCCGAACCAATGCATTTGATGATCTACAAACATATATATAGATCCCTTCTTTTTCTGCCTACGCTTCTGTTACTGCCTTCTATACCCCTGCGTTTCTTGGCGCTACTACCTTTGTTTCCTTTGCAACGGGGTCTCGATCTTCTACAAATGAATCTCGATATCGATCGCGAACCCTTTAGAATAGTAGGGGGGATGCTTCAGGCGAAGCACGCATAGGGTGGGGCAGGACAGCAATCTGATAAGGGCAGTGGGCACGGGAAAAGGAGGGTGCTAGGGCAAGGTGGGGAAGGCAGGACAGACGGATCATCTAGCAAACAGGGATCAGATCGAAACAACAAATAATCATGGGTGAAATCGGGTCGATTACGAAGTCAATACGTGATTCGAAGTCCAACTATAGCAATGTAAGTAGCACACCTTAAGGGGTCAAGCTCAGGATGGGAATGAAGAGAGTAGATCCATCAATACCAATTTCAGTAGCATCAGCACCGACAAAGGCAGTAGTAGCGGCATGGCTAAAAGAGCCAATTCCAATTGATCCAGTTGATCGTCTCGGACCAGTACCCATTGAAGTAGAGCCAGTTTCATTAGTAACAAAGGTGGCAGAGGCATTAGCAGCTTCACCCATTGATTCAGTAGACCTAGCATTCCGACCAGATTGATACCCCGATTCTGTTGATCGAGCTTATTAACTTGAGGGCCTAGTTTCATATCCAATTTCAATTTATCCGCAAAAAAATAGCGGGTGGGTGGGAAACAATAGGATTAACCTATAACCAGTTTTTCTTTTTTATCCACGACGTGATAGTGAATGTTTCAGTTGTTTCCCCTGTTGAAGCAAAAGCAGTGGAAGCAGCGGTTCGAAAGCCCATATCCCTTCCAGTTATAGGACCATAGCCCGTAAAGACAGTTTCACCCGTAGTTTACTCAGCACCCGTAACATGACCGGTTAATCTTGTTCGATATCGATAGCTTGTTGCAGAACCATTTATAGAGCCATCACCCCGCTCGGATACGGATCCAAAGTTAGATGTTAGCTGAGAAAAAGCACCAATAGCAGTCGTTTCAGCAGGAGGAAAGGCATGGGCTGCCAGCATCGATGGAAGCAAAGCAAGCATCAAAGCTATTCTAGAAGGCAGCTCCAATTCCAATCCTGGGCCCTATTTAAGTGGAAGCAGCCCTACTATTCTAAAGGGAAGCAGGCACAGAGGCCACAGAGGTAGCATAAGCATCAAAGGCAGGGGCTTCAAGGGCTTCGGTGGGAGACCCATGAGGGTCATCAACTGAATCTCAAATAGGAAGGGGTGTCGGGCGAGGTGATGCCCTGACAACTGTTTTCTAGCGACTCTTAACGAGGAGAAAGAGAGAATTAATATGTATGAATAGATATGTTGGAGGGTATCCGCATATGGATTAACAACCAACGCCGGAAAGCCGCCAATGCTGGTATGAACGGATATGTATCTTGAACTGGTATTAGCGAGAATGAGTACAACTGGAAAGCGAGGGTGATAGGCGAACGTGGCTGGAACTTATAGCGAACTGGACGACCTGCCTATACGACTTAGCTGCCTTAGAGCATTGACCGAATATCTCCTGCGGTCTGAACCCGGAACTGAAGCACGCACTCCTTAGCTTCAATAAGAAATATATCCCTCTAATATTGTAGCAAGTCATAAGGCGGGGCCCCTCGGCGACGCCTCCCTTGTAGCAAGTCATAAGTAAGAATGAATCTCTCCCCGGACGCACGCTTGAGCAGTGTGTTTGGCTGGAATAAGAAAACTATCCCCGGATCTCCTCGACTGTGCCTTAAGGCCCGCAGATAGGAAGGATAGGGCGGGAACGAACAAACCCCATAGAATAGTAGGGGCCATCACTGGAATAACGTACGCAAGAGGATTTGAATCCGGAGTGAAGAGCCTAAGGAATATATGGCGTGTGTGGGGCCCATAGAATTGTAGGGGGGTGGGGGGTTAAGGGCCCACCCCCCAACGGCACTACCCGGGTTGGGTGGGCCCCTACTATTCTAAAGGGTCGTTAGACCTCCCACCCACCCCTTGCCGAGGCCCTACTATTCTAAGGCACCAACCTTGTTATCAGTATCAGTGGGAGGAGAATAAAGTTAGTGTCACCACCCTGCTGTAAGTGGGGGGATACTAACTGTTAGTGGGATGATAGGAGTGGGAGGCCCTTAAAATAGTAGGGGGTAAGTTGCAGGGGAGTGAGCGATCCACTCCACCTGCGACTTGAAGTCTAGCCTGCACTACTATATCCAACACTAACTATGGGTGGGAGGGAAACTATAGTTGACCTGGCGCCCTCACTCACACTGGCGCCCAACTTGTATAACCACACTTCCAACTTTCCTACGGTAATCTAACCCACCCGATACACCTTCCCCTTCCATCCACATGAACAACTAAACTACATTCCCTTTATATTCCACCCTACTACACCATCCATTCACTAGTGCGGTACTCCCCTACTATCTATAAGGCAGGAGTAGACCGCACTCTACTATTACACCCCTTTAGAATAGTAGGGGCGTGTGGGGTACCAGCCCATATTTACTCAACCTTTGGCCCCCAAATGGCTTGGGTTCTCGCAGGGTGGGAAGTCCTTTCATTCCATTGTTGTTGCCGATTTGTCTTTGTCCACCAGCTTCCCTATGCTCCCTTTAGGTGTAGCCGGCACCCCCTGCCTTAGGGGAGGGGCCAGTTCTATAGAGAGAGAAAGTAGGCCTTTCCAGCCTTAGGCTTTTCCAGCCTTCTACAATCTATAGCCTTGTTCCCCTTTTCCCTAAGGCAGTGGTTCCATCAGCCGCCCCCGCCACCCCCCCATTATAGTTGAATAGTAGGGGGCCCTTTGAAGGTATGCTTAGCCCTTAAAATAGTAGGGGGCGGATTTGCCTCTATGGAAAACTGATATCCCATAGAGGAGACCGGCATAGAACTATCCTTCGGTGGCGTTTAGCGCCTACCAGCCGTTACGTCGCGTTCGCTCTATGCCTATTGCACACTGATTATCCAGGATTCGAACCCGAACTCCTTAATCAATATCCCCACCCATCTTAATTAATAAACCTGCTAGCCCTTTAGATAGTAGGGGCCACTTGCTAATCACTCACGTAATACCCCATCCATCCATCCAATCCATCCTCCCTATCCATCCATCCAATCCAGAGAAAGCCGTAATGATTATCAAGTTGAAGTCGCTTATTCTAGCCCCATAGAATTGTTAGGATTAATTCCCTACAATTCTATGGGGCTAGAGTAGGCCCTACTATTCTATGGGCAAGATGATTAATTGGAATACAACTAGAATTATACCATGTGCTAATGATTCATATAGAGTTAATCTTATCGATTCAAAACTAGTAGCAGATCCAGATCGAGATCTAACTCATGGTCGAGAGTCTTACCTTCATGACCGAGTCGTATATCCTGTTTCATAGCTAGCAACACCTTCGGAGAGAATAGAGTTTGTTGTGGAAATTCCATCATTGGACTACCCAGCTAACGCTGCATTTGCTCCTGGACTACTAATACCTCCCATACTACCCATTCTAACCAGGCGGGCCATACCCTTTCTTTCAAGTCCATACGGCAGGTGGCTGTCATACCCTTCTCTTACTACTAGGTCCGTATTAGGGTCAGGCCATTTATGACGGGGGTTAGGCCATTAAAGTGACTAAGGCCATCATTAAGGCCTCCCACCCACCCCAATCTATAGCCGGGGTCCCAATCTATAGCCGGGAACTATAACTCCCACCCACAAACCCCACCCCTCTACCCCCCCATATAGTTGTTCCAATATGGTCGGTGCCGAAGGCATGCCTTGGGTGGGGGGAAATAGCCCAACAACTAATCTGGGGGTGGGTGGGAGGAGGATTTAGTCTGGCTATATCCTCCCACCCACCCCTAGATTAGTTGTTGGGTGGGGGGGAATTCTATTCTGTAGTTCAGCAGAGGCAATATAAGAAGAATAGGGCGGTAGCAGTCCCAAAGCAAGGATAGGCAGGTGCGGAGCCACCATCTCGTCCAGATCCAACCAGTAACACCTAATCCAGATCCACCAGTAGCATCTAAATAAGCAGCATCGGGGTGTTCATGCGGGAGGATATAGTTGCAGCCGCTTCAGTCGTTTCTGTTGATGGAGCAGTTACTATAGCAAGCACTTTAAGTTGACCGATAGTGATGCTGGTAGATATGCTACCGTAGCCTTTGCTTGCCTTGATGCTGATGCCTATAGCTTTCCCCATGCCTTTACAGGGTGGTATCGCTCTCTAAATGCTGGGTCTACTGCTACTGGAACTAGACCTGCTTAGCGATTCTCCCGCCCATTAAGTAGTAGGGGCCATTCCTTCATTCATTGAGGCACTAAACACAGGAATGGGGGTAATCCCCTACCATTCTATAGGAAAGTGGATCAGAGCGGAAGTGAAAGCGTTGATCGAGACATAGAGGTGGAGAGGAATTGCTAGCAAACAGGATCGCCCATAGAATCTATAGGGGGCCAAACATTACTTTCTTTCTCATTGAAGAGTGCCAGGGCGACCATGGCTGTGTCTATACACGGATTAGCAACCAGACTTACAACATGAATGAATGAACTGAGGTGCCCGTAGGGCCGACAGAAGGGAAAATTCAATGCAAGTTGATTTCTCCCTAAAGAAAAACTCAACTAGCAGCCGGTTCATCGGTTGCTAGTTGAGTTGTAGCCGGGATTCTCGTTTAGGAGTGCCATAGAATTGTAGGGGGCCAAAATTCAACCTTTTATCCCTTCCGCACCTTTCTTCCTTTCTAAGCAGTATTTTGGTGAACCATTCCTATTCGAACTCTGCCCGATACCGGTACGCATGTAGTGATGAACCAATAGGAAGAGAAGAGAAATCACTCGAACTGACAATGGAAGCAGCTTGGCAGCACGAAGGCTTTTGCCACAAACTCTTATGTAGGTATTAGCAACCATCCGATCCATTGGTTCAAATCCTTCCCTCTCGCTCATAAGATACTGCGAGAGTTGGTCAGTCTTAATATTGAACCAGATAGAAACCGGCCCATAGAATGTTAGGGTGCTGCCCTCTATTCTATTACTGGGGCGCAAAGTAAAGTTGTCTCATTTCATTCCCAATTGAGTAGTTGCTAATCCGTATATAAGACAGGGATACAACGGCAGCCTCTGTCTGTCTGCCTAAGGAAATAATAATAATAGGCGGCGGCAAGATTTCTTTGGACGGACGACTCCGAAAAGATAGAGAAAGGTTCGGGGTACTGGGATTTCAGTTTTGTTTTGTATTGTGAGGGAGACACGCGCACGACCCAACAGTCCCTTCGCTAACCTCAAAGTCAGCCATAGAATTAGGGGGGGCTATAGATATATAGGGTTTGATTTCTTTTTCATTTATTACCGCTTCTTCATCCTCCAGGGCCATCGATCCATAATTGGGACATTCTGACCAGGTTGGGTGGGAACTGATACGGTACTTACTTTCTATCGAATAGATGGATGGACTGCCTACTGTATCGGGGGGATAGAGGATTGGATTGAGGAGATCGATCTGAGGTTCACTACTCCCGGAACAGAATTGGGGGAGAAAATTGTTGCCATGTTTCAGATCGATATGATAGTATATCCATCTAGATCTTTACGGTCTGCTGCATATCGGATGGATAGATAGGGGTCCTCAACCTATCGGCCGATTCGCTATCGCTCACCCCTTATTCTATTCCATTCCTCTACCTCATTCTATTCTCCCATATAGCCATAGTCGCCCCCCCTCCCCCCTCCCCCTCTATATAGATAGGGATAGGGATAGGGGGCCCTCCCCCTCGGCCTCAACTAGATACAACTGTCGGCCCCTATCTGGATATGGCTCGGCCTCCCGGGCATAGCATAGCATATAG